>CM071879.1:29218915-29245017 GCA_036759885.1 Tetranychus piercei | reverse complement strand
TCAAAGGAGATTGGCCGATTTTTCAATAAATACGGAGTACCAGTAAATGATAATTTAAAGGGAAACTGGTTCAAAATAAATTGTACAGAAATAAAAAATAGGGAATACTGTAAAGTTACTGTTGCCTCATACAATGATGCAAAATTAACTGAAGCCTTAAAACTAATAAGAAATGTTGTAGAAAAACACACAACTTTTGTAAAAAGATTGAAAGATAATCATTGCAGTGTATGTTATTCTGAAGAACATGAAAAATCAACTTGTAATCACTGTGGAATCTGTACAGGTAATCATTTCACCAGAGATTGCCAGTTAAAAAGGAAAAGGAAATTAGAATCACCAGCAATAGCATCAGTCTCTTCAGCTCCAAAAACAGCAAATGAGAGGAGAATTAAAAGAGCTAGAGATACCTTAAAGGAAAAGTTAGGATCCAAAGTTTACTGGCAAACTCCTGGTGAATATGATATCTCCTTGTTAAATGATATTGTAAAACTAGGCCCAAAGGGAAATGAAAAGAAAACTTTAGCCCTGGATACAGAAGGAGTATCATCTCTACAAACCGCTTTGAGTTGTGCTTTGTCAGGTTTCTTCCCTTGTAGACTAGGAGGTGCAAAAACCATTTATTATGCTGAAATCAAAACTGATGATTTCAAAATAGACCTTAATACCCCCATCTCAGGTGCTAACGCCAACGACAATAAAAAGGGTTTACCTCTAGAAACTGTAAAAAGCACGATTCTCACTATTTGTAGGGGTAATAGATTATTAACCTATGATATGAAAAACTTAGATTTAAGAAAATTAGCTATCTCTCAAAAGGATTTAGCAACATTTGATATTGAACATATTAACGTTCAAGAGATGTACGGGTTTGTCTCCTTGCAAAAAGCCATACAATTCATGCTACCAGAAACAAACAAAGGAAAAGGCATCAATATAGTAAGACCCATCAATGGACATAATCCAGATGAGGATGCCCGATTTACCTTAAGATTATATCGCAAGTTCTTTATGATAAAAGAACAATATGGGACGTTTCCAATTGGAGACAAACTTCGAAAGCTTCTGGACGAAAAACAGACGATAGAAACCTGGAAAACCTTAAAAACAGAGACTGTTTTATCTGGTGCCGGGGAAATGTAACAGAAATAGATTGTACATGCTGCACCAATGTAAAGCTGAGCCAAGCAGCATGAGTTGGCTCAGCTAGTCAAAACCCAAACATAGAGTTAAAAAAATGGTTTAAGGGTTGAGCTTCTTAGGGAGCTCATGGTATATAAACCGTTGATACATTGTAAACATTTTCACTTCACTTCAGAGGCTTCAAGATATTCAGATCTTACTCTGAGAAGTCTTACCAGCTTAAAAGTAATAAAGTAGTTTTATTGCAACCAATATTGTTACAAGGTGAATGATTATACTCTTGAACTGATCGTTGTAAATATCTAACCCAACCACAACGGTAATTATTACTTATCATTTTAATACGAATTTTATCAATTATTGTATTTCCCACTCGTTCACATAAACCATTACATTGTGGAGCAGATTTCGGGATAAATTTAATTTCAATTTTTAAAGAGGACAAATAATTAATAAAAATATTGGAAGTTATTGCAGTGAACCTATCAGCAACAATAAGCTCCAGATCTCCTGATGATCTTATCAGGTCTATCAATCTTATGAACTCTGAAGTCGTTTGTCTATTTGAGCCGATTGCCCAAACAAAACGTGTGAAATGGTCAACCGCAATATGAATATATTTCTTTTTACATTTGTATCCATCAAGTCCACAAATAGTATCAATAGATACAATTTCAAAGGGTACTTTTGGAGGACCGAATTGACCTAATTCACTAATTAATTTGATTCTTTTTGTTTTTCCTTGTTGACATGGAATACAATTCGAAACAAACTCAATAATATTTTCAGTCATTTTTTTCCAAGTGTACAACCAACTTATTACAGTTATCATTTTACTAACACCTATGTGACCAAATTGTTGATGAACCCTCTCCATTACTTTGATTTTTAGATTTTCAGGTAAAATAATTTTCCTATTTCCATTTTTATCAATTTTAACACACAATCCATCCTCATTCACCAATTGTGATAAATTCATTTTCAATTTTGATTGTTCATTTTTAATTTCATCAACATTAATAAAATTTATTAATTTCAGAGGTGATTCTATCAATTCATCATTTAAAATAGGTTCTCTAGATAAATAGTCAGCTTCCACATTTTCAATTCCGGGTCGATATTTAATTTCAGCATTATATTGGGCTAGAAAGAAAGCCCAAGTAAATAAGCGACTATTTGGCTTATTAATTTTTTATCGATTTAAGAGCGATATGATCAGTTATTACTGTAAATTGCCTATCATAGAGATAGTGATGCCAGAATTTGATTGATTCAACTACAGCTAAACATTCAAGATGAGTAGCAGGATAATTTTGTTGATAATTAGTTAACTTTCTTGAGAAATAACCAACTAGATGCAATTGTTTAGACTCATCCCATTGCTTAAGAACTGCTCCAATTCCTATTTCGCTTGCATCAGTTTCAAGAACAATTTCATTTTTAGGATT
Source organism: Tetranychus piercei (assembly GCA_036759885.1). Taxonomy (NCBI): domain Eukaryota; kingdom Metazoa; phylum Arthropoda; class Arachnida; order Trombidiformes; family Tetranychidae; genus Tetranychus; species Tetranychus piercei. The sequence continues at coordinate 29,242,426 of CM071879.1, read as the reverse complement.
GAACATTTTCAAAACGGGTTCTGAAGTCAGCAGCGATTTAATCAAATCAAAAGATTTTTGACATTCAGGATTCCAGCTGAACTTAGTAGTTTTTCTCAGCAATTTATGCACAGGTTCTAAGATTTCAGTAATATTGTTGACAAATTTACGATTATAATTAACCTTGCCCAAAAATCGTCTCAGTTCAGTCAAACTTTTAGGCGGATTCAATTTCAATATGGAATCAACATTACTATGGAGAGGACGGACTTAATTCAATGATAATTTATGACCAAGATAGTTAACGCTTAACTGTGCTATCTTGCATTTCTCAAAATTGAGCTTGATATTTTCATTTCTAAAAGCGTTCAAAAGGGATTTTATGTGATTAACATGCAATCTCAAATCAGAAGAATAAACAATAACGTCATCAATATAATTATGACAAAATTCAGTCAAGGAATATTTTTCTAAAATACCTCTAGGCTATAATGCACATTAGCCCCCCTCTGATCTTGATGAAACTTTGTGTATATACTTATTTTGGCGCGAGATTTTCATTTATGAAGTCCCGCATTGCGGAAATTCTTACTTCCGGAGATACCGGAAATAGCTGATATCTCGTGATGTAGAATAGATACATGCACACATGGTACATCACTCGATAATGGACAATGCGTCCTATACACATATGAATTTTCATGCGAAGCGCCACCTTAACCTTCAGAAAGGGGGTGGGGTGACCCTTCCCAAGGGCCCATCGTGCCCTGAACCCTTGTTGAGACCAAAAAGCACTAGATTTCCTATGCAATTCCACGTTGACTGATTGAATCCACCTTCGCGTGGTGCTAGTTGCATTTTCTGAGCTTCTCAAGCAACAAAATTGAGAATTTTGATATGTGAGTTCATAGGAGATTTTCAATTTTTCAACTTGTCAATGGGTATGGTAACTTACTTTCAATTCTAACAGTTCTAACTTCCCTATACATGATCAGAATTTCTTCAAAATGCATACACACATATAACATGAGATGTACTATCGCATGTGATGTCAACGGTACAATTCAGGTGCCTTTCTGATCGTTTAGCCAAAAAAATCTGAAAAAATTTGCAATTTTGCAACTTTTCAATGGGTATGGTAACTTGTTTTCAATTCTAACAGTTCTAACTTCCCTATACATGATCAGAAATTCCTTGAAATGCCTCCAATCATGCAACATAATTTGTACTATCGCATGTTATGTCATTGGTACTAATCAGGTCCCTTTCTGATTGATTAGACGAAGAAAACTGAAAAAATGACTGTTTTTCAATGGTTTTTCCTATGTAACTTTACTGCGCATGCGCATAATTGCATGAAAGTTCATATGTGTATAGAACTCATTGTCCTCTATCGAGTGATGTACCATGTGTGCATGTATCTATCCTACGTCTCGAGATATCAGCTATTTCCGGTATCTCCGGAAGTAAGAATTTCCGCAATGCGGGACTTCATAAATTAAAATCTCACGCCAAAATAAGTATATACACAAAGTTTCATCAAGATCAGAGGGGGGGCTAATGTGCAGTCTTACCTACCTCTAATAGCTCTTTGAAAAATAGCTGGGGCATTTTTGAATCCAAAAGGCATTACTAGCCACTCATAGTGGCCATTTTGTGTGATGAAAGCAGTCTTAGGAATATCAACTTCTCTGACCTTGATGTGCCAAAATCCAGAACGTACATCAAACACACTGAAGTATTCATTATTATGAAGACTATCAATGATATCTTCTATTCGTGTCATTGGGTATCTATCGGGTACAACTTTTTCATTCAATTTCCAGTAATCAATGCAAAAACGTGTTTTTGCATCATCTTCTTTCTTATATGCTAAAGTTACTGGGAAAGCATACGGAGAATATGATTTCCTAATTAACCCTGAAGCTATCAACGCGTTTATCTCATTTTCGATTTTCATTTGTTGCTCAAGAGCAGGTCTGTATGGTTTACAATTGATTGGTATTTTAGTATTCAATTCAATCACGCACTCATAATCCACAATCACACCGACATGAAACTTATCATCACTGAAAACATTTTCATTTTTGATCAAAAGTTGGAACAAATCACCATTATCATCAGTTTGTTTCAATTTTGACCTAATGTCAATGTAAAAATTATCATTCAAATTAATTGGAGGATCGATTAGGGAAATTTTTGTCGGAACATTAGTATCAAATAATTGGTTAACTTTATAATCGGAATTGCAACTCAAATTGAATTTGTAAACATTATCTAGTCCCAATAATAGATCAACACAATCCAACCTGGTTACATATACAATTATAAATTTGGTAAATTGACCTATGGTCAGTTGTATTTTTGCCAGACCTGATATTAAACCATTTCCTGTTAGCGTTGAATAAGTATGTTTATTAGTGTTTAATTTTATTAACTCTGTATCGCTAACTAATTTATCATTGATCAATGTAATACAGGAACCTGGATCAAATAAAATTTTTATTGGTCTTGAATTGAAACAACCCTGTATTAAAATATGGAAAGGTTTATCATCAGGTCTCGCTATTAGTTTAAATCGTTCTCATTCTGAGTGGTAATGGATGAGTTTTCATTTATAAAATTTACTTGTTTAGGGTTGGTTTGGTAGTATAAAAATACGATGTTCCAATCGTATAAACAGGGGACTTCCTATCACAACAAATGAATCAAAATCAGGGCAATCTTTAAAATGTAAACAAACATAAAGGCAATTAATTTAATCTGATAAGGTGCATATTTAACCTGAGCCAAATAATGAAAACAAACAAACTAATGCAATTAATTTTTTCAATGATGGTAATTAAACCCATTGCTTACTATTAGCCCTACCAGCTCAATTTTGGAGATCGAGTAAAGATAAAATTGATCAGATAAATGTTATTAATAAATGAATAAGTTTAATATTTTCTTTCTTCTCTTTCATTTTTTCTTTCTTTTCTCTTTCTTTTGCTAAACAATGAATCTAAATGCAATCAGAGGTAATAACAAATCAAGATTCTCTCTTTCTTTTCTCTTTCTTTATTAAACGAATCAAGGTGCATTGAGATAAAACTAGAACCAATCAAGTTTTTCTCTCTCTCTCTTTCTTCTCTCCTTCTTTTCTTACTGAATAAAAAGGTAAACTCAGACAAGGTGCAGATCATTTTAGTTTTTTATTCTTTTATAAGTGTATGTAAGTTAATTTAAACCCAGGATACAAAGTTAGTTTTTATTAAGTAAATAGGTGCAGTAAGATTTTTAATAATCACTTTCACCATCGGATCTATCATTTCTTCTGGCATCACTCAATGAATTTCTCCAAAACAGGTTTAATTGAACAATTAAGTTGTTAATAGCCATGGATTGAGTCCGGATTTGATTGTTGATAGAACGATTTGCATAAGTCAAGCTATCAAACCGATCCAACATATGATTAAAGACTTGGCCAATGTCATGATAGAGCTGGTCATCAATATCATTGTGAGTCTCAATTGAGACGACCAGACGTTCGACCAAAGCAATCAATGTATTCAGATCATTAGTCTGAGGAGTTGGTGATGATGGTGGTGGAGGAGGTGGAGGAGGAGAAGAACCCAAAACAGAATGACAAATCAAACTTACTTCATTATCATCCGAATCTAAATCGATTTCACTTCCTGATTCCGAAGCAGTGATGGATGAGGAAGATGAAGCAGAGCAATCCATGGAGGATGAGGATGAAGATGAGGATGATGAAGTATCGAGATCAATCTCAATTTCCTCTAAATCCAGGATAATATGTAAAATCCTTGTAAAAAACTGTTCACAATCACTCAGCTCACGCTCACAATGAACATTACGGAGGATGATGTCAACGACTGACCATAGCTGATTAATAATTGTTGGGTCGATGTTTGACATGATAAATTTCAATGTAAATTTAACTTTATGCAAATTAAAAAAAAAGACCAATACTATGAACTAAGATTGATTGAATGACTCCGATTGCATAGCTATGTTTTCTTCATGACCTTATCGCGTTGTTCGATCTGAACCTCATGAGGGTGAACATGAGTATCCTGAGAACAGTGTAGCTCCTAGACCTTATCAGATGAGAAAGTTGAGACCCTGTTTTTGCAAGCTTGCAAGCTGATTCCTATGTTTTGCATTGAAAAGCATAAATGAATCGAAATAGTGACCTATGTAGAAATTTTTATGATCAGGCCAGATGAAAATTGATCATACAGCATAAACCGATATATATTCTTGACCAGTATTGCATGCCGACTCCGAATCCGATAATCCGTCAGACGATTTTCATTGTTTAAAAATGTCAACTGACTGAGGTCAACCATGTCAAATGGAAGTAAACTTTGAATGAGTTACAACAAGTATTCATCATTAAGGTTAAGCATTGCAAGTATACATGGTAATAGTTTGTCTTTGAGGTTTAATCATGACCCAGGTCAGCCATCAAAGGTCAAAGGTCAAAGGTCAAAGGTCAAAGGTCAAAGGTCAAAGGTCAAAGGTCAAAGGTCAAAGGTCAAGGTCAAAGGTCAAAGGTCAAGGTCAAGGTCAAAAATTTGAAACGCGCCGGATTTTTTTCTTGATTCAATTTTGTCATGACATATGACTTATGATGACATTTATACCGCTTGAATAGCAATTTTATAAAAAATATGATACAATAGCATATGTAGCCTATTTGGATGGAGCACTGACCAATGACTTTGATGATTCGGGATCGAACCCTACTTGTGGCCATAGTGATTATTACCAAAATTAACCTGAAACTATCACTAATCACATGCACATAATGGGTGACACGATGACTCACTAAATCATTGCAATGGTTAGGGCTCGCATTCAAATAGGATTCATATGCTATGTTCTTTTTGCAATAAAATCTGAAATATACCAAATCTGCACTAAATAAACAGGAAATATTTTCCAAAAAACTATGCAGAGTTATATGAGATGAAAATTGCGACAAAAACTTGATCATTTGTGAAGTTATGACCAATTTAGTACATGAACTGTTTTTTCTTAAGAGAATGTCATTTATAAGAGTAGAAGAATAGGAATTGCGTCATCTTTTTTCCAAAGCGAGTCAGTTGATAAGATCTTTCTTTTTCAATTAGATGAGCGATTAGGTAATCATCGATATCACCATCAACATCTCAATCATTATATTCTGTGTTCATCTGATCTTTTTTATCATTTGTGCAATCAGTTTTATCACCAATCATCATCTATTTAATCTGTGTAATCACATTTATCATAATTATATTAATCAACGTTTTCTTCGAAAATTAAAATGGTGAGTGTACAGGAAACATCAAAGGATTTATCTTGTTCAAGTGATAATGTAAACACTCCTTCATGCAATCAATCTTCAGATCAACCTTCAGTTTCATCAGTTTCATCAGTTTCATCAGTTTCAAAATTGAGTAAAAATCAAAAAGCAAAGATAGCAAAAAGAAAGAGATTAGAGAAAATGCGAGAAAGTAATGATTCGAGTGAATATAAGATGAAATATCTTGAGAAAAAGGTCATAGTTAGTCAGAGGAGAGCTGATAAAGCCAAGGCTAAGGTTGATCATTTTTTGCATCAAGGAGGAGTAAATCCAGATAATTTCAATGTTTATGTAAGCAAAGCAAAACATTACGAAAATGTATTCAAAAGAGCATCACATGATCTTAAAATGAATTTACAAAGATCAAAAGATTGTTATTATCAAAATAAAGAAAAAAAATAAAATTTTATGAAAAAATTTTTAATTATGAAATAAAATAAAATTATTTGCTTGAACTTTGATTCTTTTCTTTAATTTCAGGCAATAACCTGTTTTTGCTGCTTGAGGTCTTATCCCGCGCTTGTTGATTTTATTGTTCACGCATGTGACTGTCTTTACAATCCTTGTAGACAATTAGATAGCTTCGACTCAGAGGAAATTGCACAACCTGCATCTCCAGAGAGAACATTATCATGTTCTTCATCATGCTCATCCTCAGATTGGAGCTTGTGTAAGGATTTATCTTACCCAAATATGCCTTCATCACCCCATAATCAAGATCATTCTATTGAGATGGATGACATTCAGATGGAGCCTCTTGATCTTTCAAGTAAAGCAATGCATCAACAAGAACAACAAGATAATCACGCTGTTAATGCTTTGATAGCTCAAGAAGAGATGGAACCACTTGATCTGTCAGTAAGAGCAACGCAAAATCAGGAAAATGATTCTGTTGCTGACATTGAGAGGCAAGCATATGATCCAGTTTCTAATCGTAAAAGATCAAGAAGTGAATCTACTGACTATGAACAATACAAGTGTCCAATGTGTGATTATGTCTTCAAATCAAAATTCGACAAGATGAATCATCGCAGAGATTGCAGACCACCAGTTAAATCCGGATTCCAGCTGATAGCTTCAGGACTGTGTGATACATTAAGTGTTTTTCATTGTACACTTGAGAACATTAAAAGTTTGGTGATGCTACAACAATTTTTAGGAGATGATTTGAAAGATATATTGTCATCTCAATCGAATTCTAAATTCTTAATCAAGTTTCAGATATGTTTACATATCATCTTCAGCAAACCTGATCAAACTGCAAAATCATATTTTTGGACCAAATTCAAACCAGTTCTTCAGGCAGATAACTTGGATGAAATTGTTAGCAGCTCAATACTATCTTTAGACTCATCTATTGACCAATTCACTGAGAGGGGAAGTGGATGGACTCTTGATTCGATTGCATGTGTTGAATTGAGAATTGCTAAATATAGACCACACACCGGTTCTTGTTTCAACAATCCCCTGCCTCCTGAATTGGCGAAAAAGACAAAATCATTAAGAACAATTGAATGTAACAATGAATGCTTCATTTACAGTGTATTGGGTGGTTTACACAAAGATATTGATAATCCTAAACGACCTTCAAGATATTATCGTTTTATGAATGATTATGATTTCAGTATGGTAAGAGGAGCAGTTCCATTAGAGAAGATACCTGCATTTGAACGAAAAAATCTAATCAGCATCAATGTTTACACCTATGAAGTCGAGGAGAAGCTGATCATACCAATTTACATCACAAAAAATGAGCAAAATTTACATGTGAATTTGTTTCTTTTTGATGATCATTACCATCTTATTGTGAATTTCCATGCATTCATGAGAGGGAGGCAACATGCAACCTATTGCTGTCACAGATGTTTGTATAATTTCCGAGAAAAAGATAAACTTACAACGCATCTTTCATATTGTAAGAGACACAAGCCTCAACGGATTACAATGCCACCTCAATCTGGACCATACTCAGTTGTTCGTAGAAACAATTACAAAAAAGAAGCTAAGCATCCATTCATCATCTATGCTGACTTTGAAACACTATCAAAACCAGGTAATTTGGATATTGGTGAACTTAAGCAAAACGAGCCTTGTAGTTTTGGATTGATTGCTGTTGATTGGAATAAAAAGGTCATATCAAAAAGATTTTACAGGGGTGAAGAGGTTGGCTATCACTTTCTACAAACAATCATAGACTTGGAAGATTTTTTGAAAGAATATTTGGATCAACATAAAAAACCACTCAATCTCACTGATGATGAAGAGTTACAATTCATACAATCGAAAATATGCCACATTTGTGGTGCACGATTAAACCTACCTAACGCTGGCCCTCCAGTTCGTGATCATGATCATCTAACTGGTAAATTCAGGGGCGCTGCTCATCAGGGATGTAATTTGGCATATCAAGTGCCTAAAACAATTCCAGTAGTTTTTCACAACTTGAAAAACTTTGATGGACACATTATTGTCCAAGCAATAAAGAAAAATATGTTTCACACCAAACCTCAGATAATTGCTCAAACTCTTGAGAGATATATTGGTTTCAAGATTGATAACTTCAATTTCATTGATAGTTTAGCATTTCTACCATCGAGTCTTGATAATTTATCTTCAATACTTTCAGATGAAGCGAAAAAAGAGTTTTTAGAGCAAGAGTTTATTGATCAAGATGTAACGTTGTTGATGAAGAAAGGTGCAATGCCTTATGAATATTTGGACTCACATCAACGCTTTAAAGAGACACAATTACCATCTATTACTGCATTTGATTCATCCCTAACAAATTCATCAATTGACATTCAAACCTATGAAAGATGCAAAGCAATTTGGAATCAATTCAAATGCAAAAATCTTGGAGATTTCCATGACATCTATTTACGTGTTGATGTATATCTGTTGGCTGCTGTTTTTGAAGATTTCAGATCCAACAGTTTAAATTTTTTCAACATTGATCCGCCTCATTATTATTCTGCTCCTGGACTAACATGGGCTGCTTCATTGAAAACAACAAATGCAAAACTACAACTTATTCATGATATAGACATGTTATTGATGGTTGAGAATGGGATTAGAGGTGGACCAACAATGGTATGTAAGAGACATGCAATTGCAAACAATCCATCCTGCCCTAACTTTGATCCTACAAAACCGCAGTCACACATCATTTATCTTGATGTTAATAACTTGTATGGATATGCAATGATGGAAAAGCTGCCTTATGACCGATTTACGTGGTGTGATGTGAGTGGTGCTGATTTCATTGAAAAAGTCTTGAATACTGAAAATTCAGCCAACGAAGGATATTTTTTAGAAGTTGATTTGGAATATCCACCTCATTTACATGACCTTCATAATGATTATCCATTGGCTCCTGAAAAGATGAAGATTGGAAAAGATATGTTGAGTCCTTACCAGTGTGATCTGATTGAAAAGATTGAAAATCAAAAATTGAAATACATTTCTCAACCAAAACTAATAACGTCATTCCTTAAAAAAGAAAACTATGTAATTCATTATAGATCATTGAAATTTTATGTAGCAAAAGGAATGAAAATAACTAAAATACACCGAGCTATCAAGTTTCGTCAAATAGCATGGCTATCTCCGTACGTTGATTTCTGTACACAACAAAGGAAAAAGGCAACGAATCCTGCTCAAAGCAATTTTTGGAAATTGAATGTGAATGCTTTATATGGTAAAACTATTGAGAATACACGAAATCATTTGCAGGTATTGGTTGCAGAAAATGAACCACAAGCAAATTTTCAACTACGTAAAGAACTTTGTGAAAGATTCATCATTTTGAATGAAGATTTGGCTTTGGTTCAAGTTGCAAGATCTAATGTTTACATGAATAAGCCAATATCTGTTGGATTCACAGTATTAGAGCTAGCAAAATTAAAAATGTATGAGCTACATTATGATGTCTTCAAAGAAAGTTTCGGAGATAAAATTGAGTTGCTTTATACTGATACCGACTTATTGATATATCATCTACAAACCGATAATCTCACTCAAGATCTGACAAAAGTAAGCAGTGTAATGGATTTTTCAAATTACCCTAAACAACATCAACTTTATTCAAATGTAAATGAAAAGAAAATTGGGTTTTTAAAGGATGAAATGGCCGGTGAATCCATCTATGAATTTGTAGGATTAAAAGCAAAATTATATGCATTGAGAAGCGCTAAAGGTGAATCAAAGAGAGCTAAAGGAGTTCAAAGATGTGTTTTGGAGCGTGACATTACTTTCAACGATTACATTGATTGTATCTACAATGAAAGAATTCAAAGAAAAAATGTAAAACGTTTAGCTTCTCGAGAGCATAATTTATCTCTTATCAGTCAATCAAAAGTTGCTCTTTCTCCTTTTGATGATAAGAGGTATTTGAATGATGATAAAATAACCAGTTATGCTTTTGGTCATTATAAAATAAAGAATCAAACAATGTAATCATTTATATTAATCTTTATTTCATTAAATATTTTAACAATTGATTAATCAAAGTTTTTTCATTTTCAATGTGTGCACATTTTTTGAATAACTTATAAAAATCTTTCAATCTTTGCACTAAAACAACAAACAATAAACAAAAATAACCACATGCAACAGATGAATTTGCTTGTATTTTTACTGGATTGAAAGCATATCCATTGCTTATACGTTCAATGAAATTAAGTATCAGTCCAATCGGTTCTCGTCCAAAAGAATCAAAGTAATGAGCAAAACGATTTACATCTAAATATAGAGCTACCCAATGACTGCCGCGTTCGTAACTTTTATCTAGGTTTATTATGATAGCAGTATTTCTCTCCATTGTTACAGGTAACATATCAATAGGGAAGACACCTTTGAACCAAGAAACATCTTTTAAAATATTTATGATGTCATAAGTTGATAACATTATTTTAATAATCAATTTGAACTTTTCGGTCACTATCTATTGTAATTAGATTATCAAATTGAGCAAAAACGATAACCTTGATTGCCGTGGATAATTTCTCCGCAAATTTTAAATCCAATCTTATATGTCCTCTTTTTACAAGTGACAAAGTTCCAGTTTCCGCTCCAATTGTACCGTCAGGAGTTAAATCAAAAGCAAAGAATGTTTTGTCTGTTGTATAATCGGAATAACTTATATCAATTTGTGGTAGTCCTTCATCTTGATTAAAGTATCGATATAAACACATAAATTCACGCATACATTGACCTTGAGAGAAATTAGGTTGATAGGGGATACTTGGTATCATAACTCCATCCATAGATAATGCAATATAATTTAATCCAAAATTTTTAAATTCATACGGGTTTGTTGCTAAGGTACCGGTAAATGCTTTATCATCAATTAAACCAACAAGAACCCGTTTAGGTAATGATCCAGCATAAACGTTTTCAATGGCAACAGAAGTTTGATCAGCAGAAATTGAATATGTTTTAACCTCATTACGTGTAATGAAATATTTAGCAGGTCCTTTTTCAAGTCCCATAATTATACTTTTTTGTGCTTCTGGAAAAAGCTTAACTCGCTTAATGAAAATTGAAAATTTATCAAATTTTATTTTGAACGGTCCATCATTATCTCTTTTAAGCAGGACAAAATCATCTACTGATTTACTGAACTTGAATCTTATCGGAACTCCATTAATTAATAGTTTATCTTGAGTGCACATAGGTAAATGAAGTCTAAAGTACATATCACAAGGTCTAGGATCCTGATCTGTGTAACCTTCTGATCCAATATCAGAATTATTTCTATGTTTAAATAGTCTATCTTCAATATATGATAGATAATGATAAGTATTGTTTGCTTTGATAGTATTGATTGATCCAAGAATCATATCAATTTGATTGAAGAGTGCATTTCCAAAATTTTCAATTGTTGAAACTTTTTTATCAGCTGCAAGAGCGGTTCCATCTCCATTTGTAACATTAACTAATAAATGAACATACGTTGATGCTAAATCAGTGAAATCTTCACTTGCTGGAATATCTATTTCATAACTGTTTGCTTGATCTAAGCTTGCACCTGGTCTATATTCTACTTCATAAGTCGATTCAATAGCAGTTTGTGTTGGTGGAATAGCAAAAATTTGTATCTCAGATTTGCTTACTGGTAATGATGATGAATGAAGATACTCCATTATGAAAATATATCTTTTTTACGTCGTTTACTACTAGCCTTTTTCTTTTTTGAATTAGTTTTACGTTTACGTTTTCTTATACCACTACCGGTTTTATTTAATATATTATCAATTTGACCTAAGCCTGCTTCCAAAGCTGATCTTATACCTGCTTTGCCTTGTTTTTTAATTGAGTTTCTCAAATTTGTCCCTGATAAATATTCATTACCTATGTTAACACCAGTTTTTAATGCCTGTTTTCCAAGAAACTTTAATATTGGAACTCCAAATCTCTTTAAAAGAGATCCTATTCCATATCCTCTCTGATAAGGATGACCTTGAAAGATTGTCAAGTCAGAAAAGCCTGCACCAGCTTGACGTTGAAAGTGACTAGTGAAATCACTGTCACATGAACAATAGACTTTACGATTCATTTTGAAGAATAATTTGCAATTTTTTTATTAGGTCTCTTTAAATCTTATACAACTGATTTACGTTTGAAATGTAAACTTAGGAAAACACGTCCAGATTTAAATTTTATTTGTTGTCCTGTTTCATCACAAAGAAAAATACTAATGTCTTCAATGTTATTTGATCTGACAGGATAGTAATAAGGATTATTAAAAGTTACATGAGCAAGAGTATTTTTACTCTGTTTATCCAATGGAACAACTCTCAATACTCTAGCTGAGGTATCACCAACAAAATGATCATCTATGACGTCAGTGTAAATAAACATTAAATGTGAATTTGGTCCTGTTTCAGGTTGATTTGATGCAATAATCTCTTTTATTTTTCCTTTTTGTAATGCTTCTAATTCCTTTTCCAATGTATTTGTGTCAAAACCAAGCATCCGTAAAAAAGTATGATCTTGAAATAATGGTAAAATTGGCTTTGGAGATTCAGGAATAAAACCACCGTGCATCACAATTTTTTCCTTTTCTCTATCTTTCTCTTTGATTTTACGAATTTCAAACTTTGGTGCAAAATATTTGCCTTGTTCAGAGGTTGTCATCTTATTATCATCAGCAACTTTATCTTGATCGTAAGCATTTTGTAAATGATCATTAAGTTTACTTATTATCACTTCTATTGAGTCAGCTTCACTGTAGGTGAAATTCAATTTACGATATGGGCGTAGTCCTCTATATGAAATTGAATATATTATATTCCGTTTCAAGGGTTTATGAGCTGTAGGATAAAATATTTCTTGAACAGCAACCATCCAATCTCCATCCAATTTTAAAGTACTGGGTAATCTATTGACAAATTTTGAGATTGTATTTCTCCGAAATATATCCATACTAGCATTTGAAACTAAATCAATGAAATATTCACTGGACATTTTCAACCCAACTATTAAACTTATTTGGATAGCCGTACCACTTGACAAAATATTCAGTTTTTCGTGTATCAGGATTTATTCTTGTTTTAATTATTTTCTCAATCTTATATAAATCAGGTCTTTTCACACCAAAAACTTCATCATGATAAAAAACTGATGTAATCGGTTCACCATCGTAATCTGTTAGTCGATATATGTAACCTTGAGGTGTTTTCTTGACTTTTACAATATTGAATATTTCTTCAGTCCAATTTTTTGTTGATCCTTTTTCAAAAATTGATTTTGCTCTTGTTATGCGAACAGTATCACCAACTTTGTAAGGTTTTTGTTTTCTCAAATTTATTGGTTGAGCTTTCCTTATGTTAACTTTAGCTCCTTCAGGATTTTCCAATGCTTCAACAGGTGACATTTTAATAGTTCTATGATAGCTGACGTTGTACCCATTAACAATATCATCCAATGCATCAATATATCTTTGACTATTTTTATGATGTAAATATCTATAGATTCTAGATCTTAAAGTTCTATTGAATCTTTCAACAATTGCACATTTTATTACATCATCAGTTGAAGTGAAATGAATACTGTTGTGTTCAGAAAGGAAAGATTTAAAATTTCTATTGACAAATTCTTTTCCTTGATCTGTCTGAACTTTTAGTGGTTTTCTTTTACTTCTTTCAAATATTTTTTCAAAAGCTGCAATAACTGCTGATGATGATTTATCCTTCATTGGGATAGCCCATGCATATCTGGTTAAACAATCTATAACTGTTAAAATGTATTTATTTTTATCATTTTCTTTAGTTAACCACGTCATATCCATTAAATCAGCTTGCCATTGTTCATCAATTTCATCAACCAATATTGGTAAACGTGGGAATTTTTTTATTCTTTTTCTATATAAATTATATGTATCTTGTTCATTTAACCATTTTTGCACATTAGTGAATTTTAAACCAGGTACCTTTTCTTTCACTGAATTATACAATTTGATAACATTTCCAAATGAACCTGGTGATTTAGGATCGAAATAAATTGCTTTCAACGCGGACGCAGATCTTTCCATGTTTCTACTTTTTTACGTTTTTCTTTACGTTTTTCTTTTTCTTCATGCAATTTTTCAATTATTGGAAAGCGAGCAATTAAAGATTCATTGTGAATATAATTTTTCAATTCCGGATTATTGAAGAGAATTTCTTCCAATACTCTATCTGTACCATTAGGGTTTCTTATTAGAGTACGTGGATTTGCTAAATGCAAATGTTGCACAATTCTTTTGACATCGCTTGCAAAAATTGGCTTGCCATCCTCACCAAGTATAGCTCCATCCGACCCAACAAGTTTATCAATATTTCTCAGAGCCATCTCAAATTTACCCGGAGAAAATGAGGGTCTTGGCACACGCGGCGTAGATGTTCTAGAAGGTAGTTCAGGTAATTGAATAGATCTTTGAATGGGTGGTACTTGCATTGGACTTTGAGTAGCTGATACAAATGAGGTTGATGGTTGAGAAGGGACTAAAGGAGTAGCTGATGAGGTTGATGGCTGAGAAGGGATTAAAGGAGTAGCAAAGGAGGTTGATGGTTGAGAAGGAATTAAGGGAGTACGGGGTAGTCCGTAAGAATCCCATCCCATCGTTTCATCTTCTGATTTCATCTCTTCTCCTCCCCCATCATCACCAGCAAAATCATCATCACCACCAGCAACAGTATTATCATCATCATCTGCTTCACTCTTTTTACTGTTGAAATCTTTATATTCAAGAACATGTCCTGGTGTCTCCTTTATTGGCTTAGAAACTAGGTTATTAAGAAATTCAAGAACATTACCCTCTCTCCCATGTCTTGGTTTTGTTATCATATTATTGAAAAATTTAACTTTTGATGATAATGGAATATTACGATTCATAATTTTTTGAGCTTTACTTATTGGTCTGTATACATTTCTCTTGTACTGATCTTCAGATACGAGAAACATTCGAGTAACAGAATTCATTTTATTAATTTATCAGAAACAATATGTGCAAGTAATGAAACAGCTGGCCAAAGTAGACCTGGTAAAAAACCTCCTTTCTGATTTACAATTTTCTTTTTCAAAGATAAAGATGATTTACTTGCTAATTTTCTCATTTGATTCTTATACCTTTTTAATCGATTTCTGATTAAAGGTTCAAGTTTAATTGTTCCATTCAATATTTGTTTTGCAATATCTGAAATTACTGCATAAATACATTTTGGACATTTTGATAAATACTTTTTACGTTTATCATGTGATTTACACCTAGCTAATACTTTTAAGTGTGAATAATATTTAATTGCCTTTTTGAGAGACATTATGAAATTTACATCTTTTGTTGCATCATACTTTCTTTTCTTATACTAAATATGCTGTAATGTAATCTTCTTCATCAACTACGTTTGTCAGAAATCGTGTTTCCATTGGTGTATCAGGTTTCAAATCAATAAATAGATAAGAAAACGGTTTTCTTGTTGCGTCTTCATAGATGGCTTGTAATTTTTTAGTTTTTCCAGGTAACATTTGTCTCGCAATATTAGTGATCATAGTTTGATCACGTGGATTTTTAAAAAGTACCAAATATTGTGCATTTAGAGTTATGTTTCGCATTTCTTTACCCCGTGAAAAAAAGTTTTGTAATATTAGAATGACAGACAGGTTACGATGGTGTGAACCTTTAGTAAAAATTTCACTAATTAATTTTGAATTTCCGGCTTCAAGCATAAGATCATCAATAATTATCCATTCAGGTTCTGTACCATTAAATTTACGCATTAAATTCTCAGGAAGACCTTGAATAAAATTAACATTTTTCATTGATGAGAAAATAGGTTGATATTCACCGTAAAAATAATGAATTTTGGACGGTGCTGGTCGTGCATATTTTTCTGCATTATTTATAAGTTTTTTGATCCAATAAGTTTTACCACTACCAGTTGGACCTGAAACAATCATTGTGAATGGATGTTTCAAGTAAACAAAATAAGTTTGATTAGACATGGTTTTGTTTTTTATCATGAAAATGTTTATTGATATTTCTTAAACAGTTTGAGATTGATTTCTTATAATTTTATCAATGTAGATATACAAATCTTGAACAATATTCAATGAACATTTGATACTTGCACCTTTACGACCGTGAAGAAAACATGGACGTCTTCCAGATCTGATTACATCGAAACTCGCATCATAAGTATCCATCAAATTAATAGTTGGTATTTTCAACCTCCTCAATACAGTTTCAGATTCCTTTGATATAACTCCAACCTTATCAGCACGAAAAGATCGGCAAACCTTGTAGAAATTCTTTATACTGTTATCCATTTGATCATCGTTAACTCCTCTTTTTCTCGGTTTTAGTCCATGCTCATTTCGGAAGATGGAATTGATCTCGTCTTTTGTGAATTCACAATTACACATTTTTTCAAGATTAAGATGAATGATTTGACCTTTTCCAAACATTGATACTTCAACTGGATGATAATTTCCATCTATGTAGAAACCTTGAGTATCAAAATAAGCACAAATTGATCTGAGAGAACACATGGTAAATTAAAAAGCAAGAAAAAGAAGAAGAAGAAGCAAAAACTTATCAAGTCAAATGTATTAATGAAAGAAAACAAATGAGTTAATGGATCAAATTGAATCTTTATTTATATTGTAACTCAAGAAGGGAGCTGAATACAACAATGTCACTCTCTTTGAATTGAGCGAGAGTAACAAGATCAATTTTGCGAGATATAATATCTGAACTTTTACAAATATTCAGTGCAAGAAGATAACAATTGTCAAGGTTAGGAGTAATTTCTTCACTCTTTTCTTCCAATGATAGAAAGTCCCCTTCCATTTCATCCTTTTTGTATTTCCGGGTCATTAGCCATAGATCAATCAATTGATTTAGCGGCCAATCTTTAGCTTGGATCAGGTAAATTAATCCACGTACCATGGGAGAAACATGTTTCCAAAAATCAGATGATATAGCAACACCACTAATTGCATCATTATTATTTCCTTTTTTGGTGATCAGGAAACGTCCATCTGGTTGTTTTGAAATTGAAACACGATAATAAAGTTCAGCAGGTCGTCCTTCAAAATAATTCATGATATATCCATTGACAAAGCGAAGTTCAGAAGCAGTTAGGGAAACACCATCCTTTGTAGAATATCCATAATCATGGATTCGAATGTCAACTCGGCGAATTTTTTGAACAAAAGTTAGGCGCAAGAAAATATCTGCTTCACTGAAAAAAGTATAGGAAAACCAAGTCATGATGATTGAAAGTTGGTATTGACGATGGTCACTTATATTGTAAACAAAAATTGAACTTCTTGATTGAAAGTTGGTAATGATGATAATGATGATCACTTAGTAGAAACGAAAAGGGTAAAGATGTAAAACTGAATGTCTTGATTGAATCTGAATCTCTGCTTTTATACTTTTATTGGTACAGTGCGGGAGCGGAATTCACTTAACGCAAGCTCAATATGATGTTTTTCTTTTGCACCCGTCACTATTATAGATCCTGTTGTATAATATATCAATGTTACAGAATGTAATCTGATATATACTGCTGGATATATCTCCGGTTCATATGTTGTATCTTGATACTTTTCAATAAGAGCAGTGGTATTAAATCCATATGGTAGAAAGCTGTGCGCAGTTATATTTATCACCCTTTTAAATATAACTTCTTTTTCTGGATATATCTCTTGTAATAATGATCCGGCTAATGTTACTGACTTGAATCCGGTGGCAACAACTTTACCGGAAGCAAAAACCAAGAAGACTCCACCTCCCTTTCTAATTACTTGAGCATTGTACCGCTTTTTACGTCTTGTATTATCTATCATAACAATCACCTTTCCAATATCCCAAAGTGAAACAATGTTTACAATGTCATAGTCAAGCGATTGTGAGATTTCCATGATAAGGATGCAATGTGTATAAACGGTAGAAAAGTAAACAAATAAGAAGAAAGAGAATGAAGAATATCAGCTGTAATCTATTAGCCATTTATGTAGTTAGATGAGATGTGAACATGTATAAGTCACATGAGTGAATGATGAAATAACCTAAATAACAATGGTTAATATACCTCAGAAAGAAAATAACCGCGCGTGACAAAATTTTGCTCTTCAATCTTGAAACTATCTGATGATCAAACTTAAATCATTGATTCATCATTAAATATCATCATTGCTTTGCTTGATTCTTCTTATCTGATTAAATTAATTGCTATAAATGTTTGTTTACTTTGATATTAATCTTACATACTAATCAGTCAATACTTTTGGTGGTTAATTTGATTCCATTGTCAAGGTCATAGATGCTAAATAGGTGTTTCATTAGACCAGGTTAATTGATTTCTTATCTGATTAATTGAATTTAACGTTTGTTTACATTTCAAAGATTGATCTAATTTGATAGGTTTGTTGTGATAGGAAGTCCCCTGTTTATACGATTGGAACATCGTATTTTTATACTACTTTTGGTCCTTCTTTAATGGACAGTCATTTGCCCAATGCATTTGGTTTGGATTACCTTGGTTGGCACAACGGAAGCAAGCTGTTTTTGGTGGGTTTTTATTTTCCTTTGTGAAATTTTGATTTGGTTTCTTTTTATTTTTGAACATTGGATTGAATCCAGAAGTATTCATTTGATAAGTATTTCTATCACGCTTCGGTAATTGATTTTCAGCGGTTTTTGCAATGGCATAAAATTCACAGTAAGTTTTAGTGCGATGTCCAATAAAACATCTCTTCAACTCATCACTAAGATGTTCAATCATTAAAGCAACTGCTTGCGATTCATTGAGAAAAGATAGTCCAGCTAATCGCCTTTTAGTTTCAAAATAGTCTTCAATACCGAGAGTTTGACTGTATTTGAGCCTATCAAACTCGACAATTCGATCAACAGTTTTAACACCAAAACGAATAATCAATTTACTTTTGAGTGTTGGCCAGTCTGTATTTTCTCGACAATCGAGATAAAAGTTCAATGCATCTCTCTCGAGATACTCACCGAGCAGATCAATCATTTCATCACAATTCCAATTATAGCGTCGAGCTGATGACTCATACTGTGGTAGCCAGTTTTCAATAGTAACTGATCTGTCCTGACCATTGAATTTTTGAAGCTTGGGTCGATATATTTGACTGAATTGTAGTATCGGTGGTGCTGGAGGAGATGGAAAGTAAATGCCAGATGACAAATTGTTATTTACCTCAATTTGATTTTCATTAATATCGGATAAATTGGATCTTAAAGAATCATTAGATGGTGACGAAAGAGATTGTTGAATTTGATCAGAATCCATCATGTCGACTTGTAAAAATTATATTACGATTAGGGACAAAATAGACAAATAATTCCAATGAATCAAATAATTCAACTTCAAAGATGGATAAGTTGAAGATGGATAAGGTAAAGATGGATAAGGTAATGATGAATAAGTTAAAGATGAATAAGTTAAAGATGAATAAGTTAAAGATGAATAAGTTAAATGATTGGTTGGATAAATACGCATCTGAAATTAATTTCAAATATAATTGATTCAATTTTTAATTATAACAATATTAATTTTTGAGTCCAATGGACAACATAAGCAAATCCTCTTCACTTTACTTGGACAGTAAATCTTTTCCCACTGAAGAAAGAATCCTTCTTCACAAAGGAAAATAGTAAACCCAGAAGAAAGTAAAGACTAAGTTGGTACAACAAAAGGGTTTCTTAACTGTTAGCCCTTCTTGAATCTTACCCTTCAACCAAACGTACAAGAAGAAAGAGAAAAAGAAGGTGAAAAGAAAGAGAAAAATAAAGTTTGACATTTCTCTTTCTCCATTTTCCAATCTTTGACTATTACATATATTTTCCTACTTTTTTTTGGTAAATCTTGAGTTAGAACTGTATCTGGATATGGATAACAATGAGTGAATTAATTGACATTAATTTCATGATTTCAAGTTATCAATTCAGGCGGAACAATGAATCAATATATTAATAAATACTCTGCCCTCCTCTGATCTTGATGAAATCTGATGATGATCTCGTATATACTTATTTTGGCGCGCAATAGCGATTTATGAAGTCTGTTGGTCCGGAAATTTTTACTTACGAAGATACAGAATATAGCTGATATCTAGTGTTGTAGAAAAGATACATGCGCATGTGGTACATCACTCGATAGAGGACAACGAGTTCTATACACGCATAAAATTAGTTGAATGACATTGATTTTGAAATATAGCAAAAGGGGTATCTGCCACCAAGAATCCACCATCTCAGAATTTGTAAAAATTATATTTTATGAAAATAGGTTGAAAACCCCTGTTAACTATTTTCAAAAGTTCCCTAGAGAGACGCATTTGGCCACAATCGCGCTTCAAAGTTAAAACAATTTTTGGCGATTTCTCATGAACCAATCAAGTTAGAGTGCTGAAACTTCGTGTGCATATATCTGTTAGTAGCATCTATCGAAAGGAAACAGTAGGAAAACATTTTTCAATAGTCGGATCGCTTTAACAATTTAAAATAAAGGGGTATGTCTCACAAAAAAGTGACCCTAGTCAATTTGAAAAACGTTAGGTTAGGTTTGAAAAACGATGTCATTCTCCGATGACACTAAAATAGCAAAATGTACCAAATTTTGCATGGACGCATTTCTCGAAATTTCACAAATGTAACTGAAAAAAACAATAAACAATAATAATTAAAGCAAACCAGACAGAAACGAGCTCCGTTTGAAGTTAAATTACCTAACGTCTTTAATACGCGACCTGAGTAGTTTAGAGAAAAAATCTTTCGTCACGCTAAGCATCTTATTATTAAATTGTGACTGAACGCGACATTTCACAGAACTTTTGATGATACCTAACATAGTTTTTTGATGTCTACTTTTTTTCAAATTGACTAGGGTCACTTTTTTGTGAGACATACCCCTTTATTTTAAATTGTTAAAGCGATCCGACTATTGAAAAATGTTTTCCTACTGTTTCCTTTCGATAGATGCTACTAACAGATATATGCACACGAAGTTTGCTTCCTCGTTATTATTATCTTTGGCACCTTTTCGTACCGCTTCTAGCATATCAATTACCACATTCTTTTTTATTTCTTCTATGAGAGGGTGTAGCTTTAGTTCATCTTCGAGCCTTGAGTCTAGCGATGATTCAGTGTCATTATCTCTTTGTGCCATTTTTTGCTTCTTCTTCTGAGACTCTAACATTTTCAAAGCAGACAGGATCTATATCTTGGCTGTCAGGCCAGATAATATCTTCCCTGCCAATAGGTAGATCACTTTGTGTAGAGTTCGCCACTCCATCGAAAGCTTGCATGAGGTCTCTGTTCATTTTCTTGACTTGCTTCTCTCTGTCCTGGAACTCTCTTCAGTAGGGATATCCTCTACTATCATCGCTCTATTTAATTCACCGTCACTCGATTCTTCCGAGGCAGATTCAACCCTGTGTCTGTTAAGCCATCGTTTCTTGAATGATCCCGGAGAGGTCTCTGTCTTTTCTAGAGAGTTTGTTCTAGTTTCCGTAATTCTACTGGAATCGCAATCTTTTCCTGTCGAAAGTGTCGAGGATATTCTCAGAGACTCTATGACTCAAAAATTCAATTCTCGAATGAATCATATATTTTCCTACTTTTTTTTGGTAAATCTTGAGTTAGAACTTCATCTGGATATGGATAACAATGAGTGAATTAATTGACATTAATTTCATGATTTCAAGTTATCAATTCAGGCGGAACAATGAATCAATATATTAATAAATACTCAGCCCTCCTCTGATCTTGATGAAATCTGATGATGATCTCGTATATACAGGGCATTTCAGCTATCTTTACCGATGTTAAACTGCTATAACTTGGCCTGTGATTGACCTAGAGACTCGAGAATTTTTTTATGCAAATTTTGCGGATACTCATTTGTAATATTTCAAGGTCAAGGTCATCCAAGGTCATTTTCGGAAATCGCTCCTGACGATATTAGAGGTCAAAGCAAGGTCAGATCATAATTTTAAGAGTCAAATAAGTGTACCGGTCAAGTTTAGACATTCTGTCATAAGTGTGCCGTGAGTTATTAACATTCGAATGCGAAGACCTAACAGAATTCAATCTGTTATGAAAATTGCAGAGCTTCGTTGGAGTGACCCAGTCATTACCTCGTGGGCGTGAAGTTGCAATTTAATGACCTTTGGGCAGTTTTGCTGACCCGGATGCCCTTGCCTACCGAGAAAAGCGCACTAACTGTAATCTTTGTGTAGCTTCAGTTGCTTGCCTTCTAAAGCAACACATGCTGCACATAAGGATAGGGAAGACTGGGATTAATATTTGATCTTTCAGCAGGATGGAGCACCTGCTCATTATGCAGTCAGTGTCAGGTATCTCTTGGACGACACATTTTCTGAGTGGATTGGAAGACAAGGCACTTGAGAATGTGCGCCAAGACCTCATGACCTGACTGTGTGTGACTTTACCTGCTGAGGGTGACTGAAAGGACAAAGTTAACAGATTGAATTCTGTTAGGTCTTCGCATTCGAATGTTAATAACTCACGGCACACTTATGACAGAATGTCTAAACTTGACCGGTACACTTATTTGACTCTTAAAATTATGATCTGACCTTGCTTTGACCTCTAATATCGTCAGGAGCGATTTCCGAAAAATGACCTTGGATGACCTTGACCTTGAAATATTACAAATGAGTATCCGCGAAATTTGCATAAAAAAATTCTCGAGTCTCTAGGTCAATCACAGGCCAATTTATAGCCGTTCAACATCGGTAAAGATAGCTGAAATGCCCTGTATTATAAACTGGATAAGAATGGAACCAAAAAGTTTATTATTCCTGAATCAGTGAAACTAAAATTATTGGAAACTGTTCATAATCAATTCGGTCACTTAGGTGCACGTAAAATGATTACTGTTATAAGCTGGAAATATACGTGGTCGAGGTTGACTGACGATGTTGTTAATTTTGTGAGAAACTGTAATCCTTGCCAATTGGGTAAAACAAAGAGGATTAAACCTATTGCTGAATTAGGACAATTGGGTCCTGCTGAAAGACCATTTCACATTGTCGCTATTGACACAATTTGTGGTTTGGATAATTATAAATGTAAACATCAACATTGCACTAATTGTCTTAACATAAACTTTCTATTTTTGTTAAATTTTTATGCGTTTACATTTCATATTTGGTTACATATTCCGACCGCTTTTCCGGACAGCCACTGTCCAGTTACATAATTAAACTACCTCTCCAGTTCTGGTTACGTTGATTTCCAATCTGGACCCTCATTAACAGGAAATTCCAAAGGCAACACTGTTGTTGTTGGCAACACACACACACACTAACTAATGTTGGTTTAAAACAAAATTGATGTTGTTTCAGCAGTTTTTTGTCATTCACTAATGTGTGGTCAAATCTGAGTATATTTTCAACCTTACATCCAGTAACCTTTTCAATTTCCTTTCTGAGAGCCGAAGCTGGTTCATTCAGGGATATATTATACATAGAGATTAAAGGTTTTATCTAAATACTTCACTGTAAATTTAGTGAATTTTCCCTGGTGATCTTTTGTACTGCGCATAGGATTGGATGTGGTAGGGATACTTGACTGCGCTTCCAATTCTGTTACCTTCGCTTCCAGTTGCTCAGCATTACCTTTTGTGTTTCGATCGTAATTG
>CM071879.1:29192967-29218815 GCA_036759885.1 Tetranychus piercei | reverse complement strand
TTGCAGCTGATGGCTCATAAACTGCATATGCTACGCACGGAGTTGAAAGAGTCCGTGATCATACTTAAACGCAATGCGTGGAAAAAATTCTCTGAGAACCTAACGAAAGACGACGCATGGAACCCCATTAACAAGATGATCAAATATAGTAAGAAATCCGAACAAAAGAACCTTGTAGACATTCGAGGTACTGAGCTAAGCCCTCAGGATTCAACCCTCCTAATCACTAAGACTCACTTTGAGCTTGATACTGACGAACAGGAGTGTGATATCCACACTACGCTCCGCGTAGAAGCAGAGAAATTCTACGAACAGCAAGATGACCCAGTATTCGCCACACATGAGACTAGAGATCTCTTCAACAAAATCCAGAAAGAGAAAACGCCAGGCCAAGATGGTTTCAATCCAACAATGTGTGAAATCATCAATCAAAGACTTAACGCACAGCTTCTAGAAGTCTATAACTCGTGCCTCGTTGAAGGCCACTTTCCAGATATTTAGAAACAAGCAGCTGTCATATTCATCCCTAAACCAAACAAGGCAAACTATACGCAACCCAAAGCGTACCGTCCAATCGGTTTACTGTCAATGTTATCAAAAGGGTTAGAGAAATTGATCAATGAAAGACTCATTTGGCACTTGGAAAGCAAAGGCGTGATTACTGAACAACAATACGGCTTCCGTCGAGGAAAATCATCGGAACAAGCCCTCAACAACCTAGTGGACGCGATGCGTAATGAAAAGAAACAAAACAAACACGTTATGGTGATTGCTCTGGACATTGAAGGAGCATTCGATAATGCATGGTGGCCAGCAGTACTCGCACAGCTACGCAATGCGCAGATACCCAAAAACTTGTACCATCTATTGAGAAGTTACCTAAGCTGTAGAAGCGTTGAAGGCCGATTTCTCGGCAAGCGTCACGTAGCTATGAGTAACAAGGGATGCATTCAGGGATCAGTACTTGGCCCACTTCTGTGGACCTTGATAATAAATCCTTTGATAAAGCGCCTCGAAACAGCTAACGTTAAGGTGGTTGCCTTTGCTGATGACATCACACTGGTTGTCGGTGCGACAAACGAAGACCTGTTGGTTGGGAAACTACGCACAGCGGCTACGCACTGCGAACAATGGGCCTGGGAGAATAAAATGAAATTCTCGAGTGACAAGTCAGTGCAAATGTGGCTGACCAAACCGCAGGAAGGAGTGCGTTTCGTACTGAATAACAAAGAAGTGGAGACGCGAACTTATACAAAAATTCTGGGCCTCAACATTGACAACAAATTACGCTTTCATAAACACATTCAGTATATAATCCCAAAATGTCATGCCTACGCAAGGCGTGCCGTTCTGGTAGCAAAGCGTCTCTTTGGAACACATGCAGAAATCTTTAAACTCATCTTCAGCGGAGTCATAATACCAACTCTCAGCTATGGTATCTCAATATGGGCAAACCAACTTGATAACAAGACCACGCTGAGAAGACTGAAAAACCTACAACGAGTATACATAAACGCAACGCATGGCCTCTACCCAACCACTTCCTGGGTAAGTGCTTGGGCCACCTGTGGGTACACACCAATCACCCACCACCTAATGATGATCAGGTTACGCAAGGACATCCTCAATCTAGACCAAAGATATGACATTCTCCCAATGGATCGACCTATTCAACAAAAATCGACTCACGACGATCGACTTCACCCTGGTACCAAACTGAACTGTACGCTATGCGTAGAAGAAACAATGACAAACATGGATGACCCTCATGAAGACGATCAAAACCTCAACATATACACAGACGGGAGCAAAGATGATAGAGCTACAGGCGCAGCGGTCTGCGTCTACAGAGGAAGAGATAAGATCTGGTCCAAGAAGATTCTACTCTCCCCGTATTGCAGTGTGTTTCAAGCAGAAATGTTAGCAATCCAAAATGCTATCATGAAGATCAATTGCTTCAACGCAGCCCGTAAAGTACTATGGACCGACTCAATGTCATCTATCATGGCACTAAGAGACAGAAGAGCGACAGACCCAATAGTCCGCAACGTCCAAACACTATTGGCAAATACTGAAACAACAGTTGAAATACGCTGGGTAAGAGCACATCAAGGCACGATAGGCAATGAAGAAGCTGATAGACTTGCAAAAGAAGCAACAACCAAAAAGGTACGCCCGGAGTATGACGAAATACCTAGAAGCTACATAAGAACCGCGCTGCGTAACCGTACTCTCATGGAAAGTGAACAAGCGTTTCAAGACGGTGCGAACGAAACCACTAAGAAATGGGCCGAAAAGTTGACGAATTTGCAACAACTTCACTGCATAAACAGGCAGAAATATATCCTGCCGTTCGTAACAGGTCATGGAATGTTTCTGGCTCATATTGCCAGAACTAACCCAAAAATCAAACCAGAATGTACGCTCTGCGTTTCTAACGAAAAACAGTCATCTACTCATATCCTCAATCACTGTGACTATTATAGCTGCATGCAGAAAACGATACAGGACCGCGTTGCGTACTATATCCACTCAAGAAATCTACCAAACCCAACTCTCGAACGTACTCTTTGCCTGCTCATAGAAGAGGACTCGACCGTCCAAAATCTATTAGAAAAAATTTATAAAGACCTATCACTAAAAAATTGGAAGATAATTAATGAAGCACGTACATAGAAGCTAGAGAAGCACACGAAACGCCATGCGTAGGCTGAATGGGGAAATAAAAAATCCCTAGATGGCGCCACAAATAACATATAGCTGAACAATCACAAATCCAACCCATCATTTACACTTCTGACACCGACCAGTTCACATCAAAACTACCTGCCTAGTACGCTCTGCGTTGCCCATCACTTATAATCTACAATAGTACCCGTATCCTGTCCCCTTATTATATACTAATCTCTATTACCCTTTATTATTATAACCTGAAATTCCCTAATACACCACTTACATCAACACCCAAATACTTGTCCTTCATATTGAACTTCCCCAAACCCCGAATACGCGCTGCGTAATCATCTACATTAGTGTTAACCAACTGACAGTACTTGTGAAACTTGCCAAATCTCAACTACCTAACATAATGGCTGACCCGAATTTACTCAAAGCTATCATGGAATCAGTGATGGCAGCCAACAAAGAGTTTGCCGCAACACTCAAAGCGGATCTACGCGCGGAGTTCTCTCGCAAAACCGAAGCCAGTGAAAAGCCACCTGCACAAGTTAAAGTTGTGAACAAACCTCAACCTCCAGCTCCTCGTCTTACAACTATAATTGAAAGAATTGAGGATGGTAAGCACTGCGTAACTCCCACTCCAACAAAAAAGACGAAAGCTACAACAACCCCCGCAAAGCCTGATCAGGGTCATACATCAGCTCAGCAAGATAACAACCTGCGAACGCCTAACACTTCACCAGCTGAGTCCACCTCTAAGCCAAAGACCCCCAAAACGCCGGTGTTTAAGAACAAGACCATGGTTAAAGGAATAGCTACTCCTAAACCTGCTGGAAAGAATAAGACTCCTACGCAAAGCGTAGAACCTACACCCAGCTGCTCCTATACTACACCAAAACCTGTCAAGAAACGCAATCAAGACTGGGAAGACGAAGATAGAAATGATTTAGAGCTGATCCATGACAAAGGAACGCCGAGCATGAAAGCCAAAAAACAAAAGACAGAACCTCAACGTTCTGTACCCCAACCCACGTGTGACACGAAGCAATTGGCGCAAATCTACAAGAAAGAAGCTAACGCACTGCGTACACGTCTGGTGGACAGTTCAGGAAAATACATTAGTCTCAGTACCCTGCCAACAATGAAACTGAATGAATATCTCGAAAAGGAAGGCGACTCAATCATGTCTTCCCATGCCGAAGCAATGCGTATTCTCATTGAAGAGTACCAAGCTGAAAATTGGGAATTGAAACGAAAGCTCAAATTGGTAGAAACGCAATGCGACACGTTAAAAGTAGAAAAGAACAAGTTACAAGAACTTAACGCAAAGCAGAAAACTGGTCAAGCATTAACCCCGGCTAAACAGGCTACCACCCCGATCAAAGCGCTCTGTGAATATACAACCATTGAGAGATGGGGAAAGATTGAAACAAAGTATTATAGAAGAATCCCTATGGAATATAGAGCTGGCTTTTTCAGAAAATTCTACATAATACTTCATCAATTCACACCTGGTCTTAATCAATGGGCCCTGCCAGATACGGCGAGCGAGCCGCTTCACACCATAAAACTATGTACTTTTAAAGATTGTTGGTATTTTGAGAATACTACAGGCAAGAATATGTCCAAACACACGCGTAATGTTCACTACAAAAAGTACAAAAAAGGGCAGAGAACGTACCTCTGGGTATACGTCACTGAGAAAGAGCTTCAAGAAGTGAAAAATAAGAGATACGGTACGCAAGACGTAACCGAAGAAAACTCAGACGAAGAGGTGACTGCTATTGAAGAGAAAACCCAGGATATTGAGGTAACCCAGGCTACTGTGCCAGCCGTACAAGAAGATGAACAAGAAGATGACGATTCCTGTGCTGAAGAAGACGACGCAGTAAATTCAGACGAGGAGGCACCTAACAGGGAAGAAGAAGAAGAGGAAGAAGAAGAAGAAGAAGAGGAAGAAAATGAAGATGCTGAAGAAAACGTCGAGGAGAGAAACAAGGAAGAAGCTGACGCCACCTCCCATAACAACACGTCGCGCGTAGAACGAACGCAAGCCCCTAACAACCGGCTTAGTACGCAAGGGACTAATCGGGTAACAACTCTGAGTGGGAGCAGCAACGAGAATGAAGAGAATGACTCGAGGAGTAATATGAGCTCTAACGCACAGCGTTCCGTCAACACCGAAAAGAGAAATAAGGTTAAGAAAAGCCGGCCGGACTTAGAAACGGTTGATGGTAACATAAGTGTCTATAAAACAACACTTGCTGACGATCAACAAGACTACAGCAAGCCACCAAAAACACCGGACCTGAGTGCGGAGAGCAGTGATGAGTGCGACGACGATCCTGAAGTAATTGCCGCCATTGAAGCAATTAATCCAGAGGACATTACGCCCACCGTAGAGCAGCACAAGAGCAAACCCTCAAGCCCATTCAAGAAAGGCAAATCACCAAAAAGGTCTCCAGCAAAGCCTGGTAGCAAAAGCCCCGGAAAACGTAAATAATCCGTATCGCAATGCGTAACTTCCCAACGTACCGACCTGCAACATCTTATTAAATTCTCAATAAAAATACCATTAATCCTAAATCATAAGCACTGTTTCCCTCCCGCATAAACACTCACCCATCCACATCAGACTATATACTTGATACACCAACTCTTTCTTAAAAATTGTATATTCCTATTCGTAATGCTACGCACTGCGTTAACTCGCCTGAAACACCTCTTCAGAAGTACCACCAGATGGAGTAATGAAGCTGTAGCTGGATAAATAGAAGACCAAACTTGTCTTTACCATCATTCAATCCCATCCTGTTCCGCCATCAACATTAGTACGCACCGCGTTGCCCACACATATAAAATGACAAACCTCGAGACCCTGACAACAAGTCTAGACTATATTGTGAAACAAAATGAGGAGATAAAAACCATCCTAACAACTGGCCCCGGCCCCTACGTACCCAGACTTAGACTAAATACCCTTAAAAACTTATGTATGTGCAACGTCACGCAGTGCCTCTTTATAGCCATGGACATAGACGAACTGCAGATTCACTACAATATCTACCACGCGACAATAGAGAAACCAAGGATAGACGAATTGAACTTCGCTCAAATGTCCTCAAGAAGCTACCGAAAGAGAATGAGAAAATGGGTTGCCGCCACGGAAAAAATGCTAGAAGAACTACGCAACGCGCCTCGTCAAGCCAACAGAAGAGAAAGGAAAAGAGTCAAATTTACCGAAATGAACAGAGATGAAAAGAATCCAGAATGCATCGGAACAGCCAAGGAATCCATTCAATATACCGCCATTAAATCTAAGAAAACAAGAAATGTAAACGCACTGCGTAGCGATTGAATTCTTATCAAGGACAAGTTCTCATAAGAACATATATGAAAGCTCAACGCGGTGCGTCATCCTCAACCTACCTAAACCCTGAAAGAACTGTGTAATCAATCAAACTTTATTTTATCCCTTCAACCAACACCCTCCCCTAACCCTATTTACCGTTATTTATACCTAATTTTCTTACACTTTTGTAAAACCAATTAATACAGAATAATATGTAAAATGTATGAAACGCACTGCGTAATAGAACAAAATTGTAACATGTAATAACAAAATGTACTGGAGAAGAAGGGCCTGGAGAAGATTCTAACAGAAAGACTCTTGGAACACGTAATAGACAACAAGTTAATAAGCGAAAAACAGTATGGATTTATGCCCGACAAATCAACCGAAAAAGCACTACAAGCTATACAAGAAAGATTTAACATGAATATAATAAAAGGCTACAAACATCAAGCAATAATGGGACTGGACATAAAGGGAGCGTTTGACAACGTACAATGGAGTAAAATAATCACCGAACTCAAGGCAATGAAATGGTCACACACAAAACTGTTAGAAGACTATTTTACCGAAAGGAAGGTTCAAGTCACGTGGCTCACGTCAGTCACGTCACGTTATATTGAAAAAGGATGCACACAAGGCTCACCGATCTCACCTATCCTCTGGAACCTGGTAATCAACAAGCTTCTGATTAGTTTAACAGAGGCAGAACTAGAGGCACAAGCTTACGCGGACGATCTAATCATACATATTGCAACCAAGGGTGAAAGAGAGCTCAGCACGAAAATCAAACTGGCCATAAGTATAGCGGAGGACTGGAGCAAGGAGCAAAGTTTACAATTCAGTGCTTCGAAGTCAGAACTGATGCTCATTAATTGTAAACAAAATCACACATATGAGTTGGCAGGAGAAGTCATACCGGTAGTTAAGAAAATGAGAATACTGGGGGTAATATTCAACAACAAGATGAGATGGACAGAACACCTGAACATGATTAAAGAAAAAGCGAATGCACAATTTAATAAGATCCTGAAAGCATCCTCAAGAAAATTTGGGACATCCACAAAGATTCTACTTGACATATACTCAAGGGTGGTTACTCCTAACCTACTCTATGCATGTCCAATCTGGTACGAGAAAGATAACAAGGCAATGAATAACGTAATGAAAAGACTGGAAAGAAACTTTCTTATCCGCATCTTCAGGGTATACAGAACGATAAGCTCGAAAGATCTGATATACATTACAGGAGTAACCCCGATAGAAATGAAAGCACTTGAACGTCAGAGATGCTTCACGTCAGTAACGCAAGGCATACCGGATCACGTCACGTCAATAAGTGACAGGCAAATTGAGCCGTCAATAGAATGGATCACAGCAAGGAAACTATATAAGCTAACAAACACCCTACAAACTACAACTTTCTCAGAACAAGAGACGATCAATGTAGACGGATTCAATGTCACGGTATACACCGATGGAGCGTCCAATCAAAATGGTACTGGAGCTGCCTTCATAGTCACAGAAGGCGGAGCGTTGATCAAGAGCAAACAAGTTACTTTAGCTGGGTATTGCACACCATATCAAGCTGAACTAATAGCAATAGTGAAGGCATTAGAATTTGTATATGAAACTTATGAGAATACGAAAGTACAATTAGTGACTGATTGTAGGGCAATGCAAGAAGCATACCATAATATCAAATGCAGGAATATTCTGGTAAACAGAATTAGAGAATTGGTATTAAGTAATGAGGAGATTCATAACTCCATCTCTTTCTCAATCATAAGTGGTCATAACGAAATAACGGGAAATGAATTGGCAGATCTGGAAGCAAAAAAGGCATCGCATAGGAGAACATCACGACATGACTACAACTCGATACCAAGAAACAGAATCAGAAAAATCATTAAAACTTCACTCATTCAAGTACATATTGAAAACTTCACGTCAAACACGTCAAGACGGCTACGTCAGGTCTTCAAGTCAGTTATAGACCTAGCCAAATTGCGAAAACATATTATTGAAAACCCAAAAATAATCAACTTATTAACCATACATGGACCAAACGCAAACTACCTTACCAAAGTGGGAATCGCACAGGATGCCAACTGCAATGTATGCACAATTGATGAGGACAATATACATATCCTATTTAAATGCAAAAAGTTTAATCGACTAAGACAACAACTATTGGGGAAACAGTCCGTTGATGAAAATGAAATACCAGAAATACTCAACACAGAAAAAGGAAGAGAAAGTTTCATAAAGTTTACGATGATTCTAGCAGACCGTCTACTTAAATTGAGAAAACGGGAATACTAAGGCACGTCAAGTCACGTTGGACCAAACACGTCACGTCAAACACATCATGTCATCAAACATAGTAAGAAAGAAATAAATCAAAACAACAAACTAACTTACAAATTGAGAAGAAATACATATAACTAACTGCGAAAGAGAACAGATGAGACCTAGTACTGAAAATCAGAGGGTAACTCAAACTGCCATCAACAGATGGCTGATAGATAGGCTATAGTCCCCTTGACAACGCAAATAAACAACAAGCTAACCGCCAATTCACCCGACCATCTCATCCATAAACAATTTCTTGCCATTTAAAAATTGCCTCATTCAAACCCCAAAAACTTGAAAATTAAAACCATAATTCATATATCTGTGACCCAACATTTGAAATCCCAAAAAATCCCTTATTCTCAAATACTGCAACAAAAATTAAGTATAAAAAGTTCCCTAAAATGGAAAAAATTAATACAAACGAGGATCAAATACTAAAAGTGTCAAATATGGAGTCTAAAGTGATGGAAAAGGAAGCTACTCTTGAGAATAATGAAAGCTCTTCATCTAATGTGATTCAGGAAGTGTTACCGAAAGACAATAACAAAGACTCATTGCCCGTCACAACCGTCACTCACGTCATGGCGAGTCACGTCAGTGGTGACCAAGTCACGTCAGTTCCAAATGAAACTCAACAAACTGCAAAGCCAGATCCTATTGAGCCAGAGAAACGGCTAACAACGATAATTGAACCATGCAGCCCCGCCAAATCATCGAGAGATGTAAAAGAGGTTAACAGCGAGAATGTCAATATGGAGTCAGGGCCACATGAAAATCAAGAGGAACAATTGATTGCGGTGACACCGGATATTGCAGCCATAGTCACCAGCAATATTATGGCACAACTTACAGAAGCTCGGAGCAGTATAAACATGCTAGTGGAACTCTATCAGAATAACAAAGCTGAGAGGATTCACTTCGAAAGCTGGTCACAACTAAGCGAAGAGCAGCAATTGGAAAAGATATGTCAGCCTTTCGATGACGAGGTAAAAGCTACCATCAGATCCTGGTACGAACAGGGTAAAATTACAGACACTATTCTGGAGTTTAAAGAGTCTCAAATTGATGATATAATGGACGAATACGAAGAGAGTAACAAAAATATGGCAAGAATGAGTCATGAGTTGGGAACAACAAACAAAGAACAAGAAAAAAGAATGAATGAGAATAGTGAATACACCAAAAGATTGGAAGAACGTATTATGGCCCTTAATAGAAGATTTGATGCACTTAATCATCCCCCTGAACAACAAAGGGACAGCACCTCGCCACAACCGCACACCTCAAAAGATAAACCTCAAGGGACTAAAACTTTAAGACACCCTGTGTCCCCTAAAACCGGGAAACGACGGGAACACTCATCACCAAGACCAGGTACATCAAAAGACCTGACACCTCCAAATAAAACTCTGCAGAAAGAAGATCTCATCCCAAGCACGTCTAAGGGTGACAGAGATCACTCACGTCACGTCAGCCCCTTCACGTCACGTCCAACCCTCAGTCCACTCAGCCAAAAACGTAATTACGCTCAAGAGGTCACGCCACCGTTGAAAAAGAGAAGAAGAATAACTTCAGAGTCATCAGACGCTTCGCTTCATATCGATGAAGATAGAGGTAAACGGAAGTCTTCGAAGGGGAAAGAAAAGCCGAGAAAAAGCAAAGAAAGAGAGTTCAGCGTAGAACGAAGCACACGCGAACACCACAGGCAAAAGGAACGATATGATCTGGACGAAAAGAACCCTAAGAAGAAGAGAAAGTCCGTAAACAAGAACTACACTATCAAAATCAGAACCTGCACGGTAGAAGGCTGCAAAAAGATTGAAAAGTTTGAGGCCTGCAATATGGCAAGACACTATAAAACCTTTCACCCAGAGATACTCGCGCCATATCCGATTGGCAACATAACTTACATTAAAAGCACAACATACGAGGAGAGATTGGAAGAATGGAAACAACAGTCTATCGCCAACCCACCCTTGCCTAGGGCAAGAAGGGAGAAGATAAGACAAGAGGCTCAAACAAGAGCAATGAGACAGAACAGAGACGTCATTGAAACGGATAATGATGATTCTGAATATTACTCCAGAACCACCCCAGACTCGGACTCGGATTAAAATAAAGCTGTCACAAGAAAAGAAATAGGATGCAGACTTCCCCCTTCTCTTTCTTCCCTCATCTTTTTAAACTATCAGTTCCTCAATTACTCCTTCCTCATTATTTATACCCACCATATTTCATTCTATCTCACTCTGGTCACTCTGACACAACACTTCAAAGACGTCACGTCAGGTCACGACAGATAAGTCATGTCACGTCAGTTAATAATAAACCTAAAAATAAATAGTCTCTACTTACTTAAAACAATCAAGTTAACCTCTGTAAACATTCAACACTGTTATCTTTCGCAAAAAATATATATGTATAATTCTCATCAACCCCCAAACTTAAACACAATTAAAACCCACAATTTAAAACATAACCTCAATAGAAAGACCTTTCTATCTAAAACTGACTGCAAATGTAAAGGGTATCGAGAACAAACAAACAAACAAATACTAAAAAACATGAGTTGAAACGAAATCACTCGGGCCGGTTGATAATGACAGAGGATAGATAGAATAGATAGAAAAAATGAATTGAGTGGTCAAGAAAATTGCCAACAGATGGCAACACTACAGCATGCGCCAAATAAAGGAAAGCAAAGAAAAGAACTGTCAGTGTGACTCAAGACCACATAACAACAACAAGTTAAGGTAAAAACACCTGTTATACACAAACAACTTGCTTTGAATTGTCTTCAAAATTTAATTATTGAAATAAGTTCATCAACACAACACAAATAAACCCTCAACAAAATAAACTTCAATTAACATCAGTGACAACAAAAGTGTTAAAACTAAAATGGAGGCTTCCCTCTTTGAAGATTCGCCAAAACCGGTATTTGAAATCTACTCTCAGGAAGAAGAGGAAGAGTTCCAAATAGATGTTGACTCAGATAACATAGTAAGATCATTGGATCCTGCTCTATTTGATAACATGGAAAAGCCTGCTGAAAAGCCCGCTGAAAAGTCTGCTGAAAAGACTCACCACACAAGCCCTGTACTCAAGCAACAAAAAGCAAAACCTGGCAGTGACCCATCTGATACTCGGGCAGGTCACGAAACGTCACTCACGTCACGTCAGGCTGACCCCAAAGAACAGTCAGAGACAATTACGAACGACTCACTTAATGAAGTCGTAAGCAACATCTCAGATGAGCTGGTTGCCTTAAATGCTTCAATGGATGGACTACTAAAGGAGCGTAAAGAAGCTGAGACAAAGATTGGTTTCGAGAACTGGGAGTATCTCAGCAATGAAGGCAAACTAAACTGCCTTGCTAAACACTTACCTATTCTGGTAGTTAACAAACTAGCAGAAAGAATCTCGAAGACGGCCAACAATCTTATGAAGATTGACAGAAGAAATCAAGAGATAAAAGACATCAAAGGGGATCTAACAAAGTTGGAAGAAGAGATGGAAAACCTCAAAAGCAAGCTGGAAAGAAGGGGCCGCGAGATAGCACTAACAATTAATATACAAGAGGACAATATTAAACTACTGCTGGATCAGATAGAAGAGTTAGAGAACAAATTGGCTACGTCAATACCCGTCAGGTCATGCACGTCAAGTCGCCACACGACTCCGAAGAACAAGAAACAAAGCGACTCGGCACTAATAGATAGCAATCAAATTCAGCTATCCGGTGTCCAAAGACAATTGACAATGGAAATGTCATCCGAAACTAGAAAAAGGCCCAAACAGACAGATGACAGTGATGCAGAGAACCGGGAAAAAGAGAAACAAGCGGCCAAAAAGGCGAGAAGAAAGCGAAGAGCTCTAATAGAGGAGTTCAATGCTCACAAGTATGAGCAAGCAATCTCAATCAGAGTAAAGCAATGCCCAATCGTTGGCTGTGCAAGAGTTGAGAAGGAAAAATCATCAAACCTCCCAGACATTATCGAATTTGGCATCCCACCTTAGTCCCACCATACCCGCAAGTCCCTATTACAATAATGCAGGCAGGCAGATATAATGAACTGAAGAAAGCTTGGGAAGAATATTCAAGAGCTAACCCTCCACTGCCACCAGCACGAAGAGAAAAGATGCACCAATTCGCAATACAAGATCAAGAACGTTTTGAGAAAATGGTCACTGCAGAAACTACAGCCTCATCGTCTTCAAGCCAAGACAAACAATGAAACGATCACCTTGAGCAAACTCAACAAGTCACCTCAGACACGTCGAGTCACGTCAGCACGTCACCTCGACTATCTGGAGACCTTACGCGTCAGAGATTTCTTAAGTTAGCTTTCAACACATTAATTAACTTAGACTTTCGTAAACTCATTCATTCAACCCTAAGCAAACTATCTCAATCTGTATTATCTATATTCTTACCGGCCCAGTAGCTCAGTAGCTAAGTAGCTAAGTTCGTAAATTTAATCAATTCAATTACATTTAATCAATTAAATTTAATCATTGATCATTTATAATTCATTAATAAAAAATATTAAAAATACGTAACCACAAACTGTTTTGTTTTGTTCTCGAACTCTATGAATTTCCAAGACCCACAACACTTAATCTTTCTCCAAAAAATACATATAATGTACTAAAATGACCAAAATGATAAAACTTTGTCAAACTCTTCAGTGTTCAAACTAAGTAATGTATGCAACAACACGTCAAGTACATCACGTCATGCACACTACGTCAGGACACGTCATCACGTCAAACCGACATCAAAAATCAATTAACACCAGGTATTAACAAATACAATATAAGAAAACTTCTCAAGTAGAAGAGCAAAATGAAACTAACAGAGATAAAGTAAATAAAATAAGCATAACTGAAAATCGAGGGCAACCAGAAAATGAAAGCACATTTCGGTATGAACACTGAAGAGTAACACCATAAAGACTGAGAAAGTCTAGACTGTCACTCAAGACACGTCAGACACGTCAAACCCAACTCATGTAAAAATAAATCCACGTCATGTCGGACACGTCATGTGCGACAAGTCCGACACGTCAATGTAAACACATTGTTAAATCAATCCCAACACGTAAATATCAAATCGAATATTAACATGAAATAACAAACATATTGTAACAGACATGTAAGCGCCCAAAAGCCAAGAGTCCACCAAACCTGAGCATAAGTCTTGGGACTTTGTAAATATTAAGTCAACCAATGAAGGTTATTTTAAATAAAAAAAAAAAAAAAAAAACCTAACCTAACCTAACCTAACCTAACCTAACCTAACCTAACCTAACCTAACCTAACCTAACCTAACCTAACCTAACCTAACCTAACCTAACCTAACCTAACCTAACCTAACCTAACCTAACCTAACCTAACCTAACCTAACCTAACCTAACCTAACCTAACCTAACCTAACCTAACCTAACCTAACCTAACCTAACCTAACCTAACCTAACCTAACCTAATCATGCCTACATCAATCTTCTCAGAAGCGATTTGGAACAAGCTTATGGAACAATAGGAACATTTTGCTCCAATTTTGCCAAAGTCCTCAAGGTGGGCCAGCCGATTAACCCAACATTCGCTGACTTATTCGACCAGTGCCTAAAGCTACATAAGCTCATGGAGTCACTCGAGAGGAAGAGCTTTAGCTGCGCCTTTGAATGGTATAACTGTAGAAAAGTTATATTTTCCGAACTTACAAGTGATAATCCCTCTCCTCCTGCCGAAAGCGAAGCCATTATTAAGCGAAGTTATTAGCATCTTGAGTCAATTCAATGACTTTGTACTCGAGACTCAGTCAACGACTCACAACTGAGTCTGTGAATCTAAACTGAGTCACCGACTAAAAGAACGAGTCACTCATCAGTCACTGACTCAACCATTATTTGTAATTCCCTGACTGAGTCACTGACATATATACATATTCAGTGACTCAGGAAGAGCTATGTGCGCCTGGCGATAAGCCGGGCTTAAACTTTATGTATTTTATTTATATTTTATATTTAAAATAAAAGTTTTTTACTTTAAAAAAAAAAAACCTAACCTAACCTAACAAACGCTATGAACGTCTGCTGGATAGATTCCAAGTGGCTATAGCTGAGAAAACTGAGGCCTGTAGTCAACTCCGATTAAATGGTGTTGAGGAACAAAGTCGCAGAGTGGACAACTCGTTGGACACTTCACGTTTGAAAAACTTTTTTGGATGCTACTCTAGCGCAAATGAGAATCCATCAACACAGGAAAGTCTTAACCGTGATATAGTTGAGAAAGATACTCCCAGGAAGTCCCAATCGGTGATTGACGAGTTGCTTGTCAAAATTGCCCTCCTTCAAAGAGAGCACACATATTATAGGAATCTTATATGTCGACCTGTGCCCCAGCAACTTGGAAACGGAGGGGGAGAGGCTGTGACTCAATCGTTTGTTGACAGGGACTTAGGACCTTACGAATCCTCCATCGTTAATAACGGAGTGGATAGCAGTCAGCTGTTATTTAAAGATGTAAACAAAACAAAGTCACGTGCTCGTAATTCTCAGGCTCATGCTCATACTCACAGGCAACGTACTGACTCCGTGATTACCTTCGCATCTGTTACGGCCAAAGGCGGTCGAACCTCTCAAACTGCTCCAACAGTCCTACAAGCTGGCCGTTCGGACGTTAATAATCCGATGCAAATCAATTCTAAAGCTGCAAATAGAAATAAACAATTAGTTGACTCTGCACTCCCAGGTCAGCCTTTTCACACAGACGGTTCTTGTGTCTGTATAAACCATAGAGATGAACAAATCACTCAGCTGCAGGTCGAAAATATATTAAAATCCAAGGTCGATATCAAGTCTCTAAACATTAAAGTGCTACGACTTGCTCGCATCTCAGCCGCTAGAATTGTTGCTGTCTGCATTAATCCAGACCATGGTAAATTACTTACAGAACATATCAACAAAGAAACAACTCTCGGGTTACAAGCAAAACTGATCAAAAAGAGAAATCCGCTTCTACTTCTTCAAAGAGTCCCAGACTCGTATGATCTAGAAGCCCTATTCAAAGAAGTCAAAGATATGAACGATTCACTGGTAGGGCTTGAACTTTCTTCCTTTAAGTTGGCATATAAAAAGAACAGGAAAGATAGTGCGGTAACTAAAACCATCGACATGGTGATTGAATGCGACGTTGAGTCGTATCAAAAGTTGATTAACACACGTCGACTTCTTATTGAATATCGTACGATCTGGGTATCATCGAAAGTTTCACCTTTTAAACAATGCTATCGTTGTCAAGGGTTCGGTCACATCTCCAGTAAATGTAAGGACGACTCGGAAGTCTGTAACGTCTGTGCAGGTCCCCATCATTCACCTGACGGTACTAATACATGTCCAAATAGAGCTCAACCCAAATGTATTAACTGCATAAAATACAATAAGAGCATACGTAACCAGGCGTACAGACTCGATGTGAATCATACAGCTAGTAGTGCTAAGTGTCCAGTTAAGCAAAGAATGCAAGAAATAGCAGCGCAAATGATGGAAACCAATCGTTCCTCTCAATAGTACCAGTTTTATCCAAGAAGCCTCTCACAAAGTCAAAGTCGATTCTATAAGATGTAAACAAGTTAATGTTGGGCGAAGTTACGAATCATACTATGCCTCACTCAATGCAGCAATGGAAGAAAAGACTGACTTTATCGTTATTCAAGAACCTCCGCCAAGACCTCTCATGCAAAAAACAAGGATTAAATATCACCCAAGTGTAGTGGAGAATGAATCCAGAGTCATCACACTGTGTCTAAATCCGTTGCTACAAATTGTTCCAATTGAATCAAACTTATCAAACAATATTTCAATATTGAAAGTCATCGACTGTGACTTAACCTTGATCAATGTTTATATTCAACCTTGTAGTGATGCTACGCATATACTCGAAACCATTCAGAGACACATCACTAAACGTACCATTATAATGGGGGACTTCAACGCTCGTGCTAAACTCTGGGGAGACAAAACTACCAACAGACTTGGTAATCAAGTTACAGAATTCATACAAGATAACAAGCTACTAATATGTAACCGTAGTCATGAATCAACTTTCAGGACTGTTCGCAATGAAACCTTATATGAAAGTCATATCGACCTTACTCTCATAACTGAGAGTCTTACCAATTTAACATTTATGTGGGATATTGACAACACTCAGGTGGCCAGTGATCACAGAGTCATAGACTTCGAACTGAAAGTTACGCAAAAAAGCCATGGTTCAGCTAACAAAGTGACAAGAAAAGGCCTCAACATTAGCACAGTGGACTGGCAATCTTATGAATCTCATACTGACACTATTCAGGTGTCACTCAACTTCGATACTCCTAGGCAAGACTTTGATCAAAAACACATTGACTCTGTAATATGCGAGTTTCAAATTCAACTTTTGAATTCGGCCAAACAAGCAGGCGCTCATGAGAGCAGTATTAAAAAACCTAAGCCCTTTCCCTGGTGGAATAACAATATTGCCGAACTACAAAGGATTTTAAAAATTGCGACTCGAAGATACAAGAACTGCTCTCCTAGGTCTAACAAACACTTTCTGAACTGGGTCATGCAATTACAAGACAAAATCAAGACTAAAATTAGGGAGTCAAGACTCGCCTACTGGTCAGAACTCAATACAAGCTGCGAGGTGGATGAAGTTTGGACATCGTTTTATAGAAGATACGACTATAGTGCACATTAGCCCCCCCTCTGATCTTGATGAAACTTTGTGTATATACAAGGTGATTGATAATTGATTCCGGACGTTTGATCTTTAATTGCGAAAAAATGCATAGTGCGATTTTAATGTGCGATACATGTTTCGATAGAGAAAATACTCAATTAAATTTAGATAACATTTTCAAGATGTTGCGCTGCGACCTTTTCGAGCAATTCCAATCTTTTAATAAAATTGATAACTATGCGTTTTCGCATATCTTCGGTTATTTTGTCAGATGCTCTGCCGATCGCTACACGAAGTTGTTGCAAGTTTTGTGGGTCTTGTTTGTAAACTTCTTCCTTCATGAAGCCCCAGATAGAAAAATCACACGGATTTAAGTCTGGACTGCGAGCTTGCCAGCTTATTTCCTCACCATTTTCACTTTCGAAACCAAGGCCGATTACGCGGTCATTGAAGGTACTCCTGATGAAATCTTTTACTTCTCTTGTGCGGTGCGCTGTTGCCCCATCTTGTTGCCAATAGAAATTATCAATGGTGTTGCGATTTGATAGCGTTGGGAATGCAAATTCACTCAACATTTTCAGATATGCTTTACCAGTGACAGTACCATCAAAGTAATAAGGCACTGTGTAGCCAGCGCCACTTATGCCCATCCAAATTGATAAGTATTCTGGATGTAGAGGCCTTGTAGCAGGTATGTGAGGCTTTTCCGTTCCCCAGATCCGATGATTTTGTTTGTTTACAAAGCCACTAAGATGAAAGTGACATTCATCAGTAAACCAAATTTTGTAAGGATTTATCAGTCCGTCAGCAATTCTTTTCAGCACAGTAGAAGCAAACGACATTCTGCATTCTAAGTCTGCTTCTGAAAGATATTGGCACATCTGTATCTTGTAGGCTTTGAAATCAAGATCTTGGTGCAAAATGGACCATAACGCGTAATAGGAAAGTCCTAGAGCTGCAGCACAAGGTCTAATCGAAGCTTTTGCCCTCCGAAAATATTGCTGAACTTGCGCGATATTTTCAGGTTTGTGGACTTTCACGGGTGGCCCAGCTTTGCCAACCAAATCGTCATGAATGGAGCCAGTTACCAGGAATTTTTTATAAAGTGCTTTGATTGATTTATCACTCGGAGAATTCACATTGGGATACTTTTTCCAAAACGTCGAACGACCTCCGCACAATTTCCAGTACGAATGTACTCGACAACTACATAGGTTTTATACTCCGTTGTTAGCCTAGCTGGCATTTTTGATCTCTGAAAAGTAAGAATAGGCCTTTTTTTGTATTAGTTGCCTTAGGTTTTTTTACCCTCTAGATTACTTACCGCAACTTTGAAATTTATTATTATAAAACACTGTTTACAAAAAATAAAAACAAAAAAGCTATCAAAAAAACGTAAAATGGCAAAGATAGAAAAAAAGCACTTGGGTGGGGCTGGTTCCTGTCTGATTTTCTTTATGTCCATTTTGAGTGTACATATCGATATTTTGGGTCAAGAGCTATCGGATAAGGTATCGGATACCCGAAACAAACAAAAAATAAGCGCGCAATTCAAATTTAAACATCCGGAGTCAATTATCAATCACCCTGTACTTATTTTGGCGCGAGATTTCGATTTATGAAGTCTGTTGGCCCGGAAATTCGTACTTCCGGAGATACCGGAAGTAGCTGATATCTCGTGATATAGAAAAGATACATGCGCACATGGTACATCATTCGATAGACGGCGCAATTTTCTACGCACACACGAAATTTCATTCAGTTGTGCGCATGCGCAGTAAAGTTATATGACAAAAACCATTGAAAAACAGCCATCGTCCATACATGTTAAATTTTTTGCATACCCCTGGAAAAATTAATACAGGGCAAGTTCGCTAAAAGGTATGTTTTCTTTTGGCTGTTATTCAGCCCCTGATTGACCGATAGACCCTAGATTGTGTTTATGCGAGTTTCGCCGATACTTATTTGCCATATTTCAAGGTCAAGGTCGTACAAGGTCATTTTTCGGGAATTGCTCAGGAAGATATTAGAGGTCATTTGAAAGTCATACAATAATTTTTGACCTTTGCAAAGCATTCTGACAAAGTTTCAACCTTCTGTGAACATTGATTATTGATTTATTACGGTTTAAATATCCAATTCACATTCAATAAAATTGTTGGATAATTAATCTTATTGTGCAGAGCTCCTTTAGAATTACCCAGCCAGTACCACGTGGAGGGGGAGTTGCTTTTTACTGGCCATCACTTAATAGGAGATTTTCTGCCTATTAAGCGAGGTTTATTTGAGTTTTCCACCAAGATCTCCTGACTTGACTGCTTGTGATTTTTACCTCTGGGGGCGATTGAAAGATCAAGTTTTCAAACGAAACCCTCGAACAGTGGATGAGCTCAAATCATTCATTTTCGAGGAGTTTCAAGAGCTCTCTCAAGAGGAAATCAGCAGAGCTTGTGTCTCTGTAGCAGTTCGCTGTCGAGCTTGCGTTGCTATCGAAGGCAGGCAGCTGAAACTGCACAAAGATTACAGCTAGGCTGATTTTCTCTGTTATGTAAGAGTTGCCAAAAGTTGACATGAGATGGAAAACTCAAATAAACCTCGCTTAATAGGCAGAAAATCTCCTATTAAGTGATGGCCAGTAAAAAGCAACTCCCCCTCCACGTGGTACTGGCTGGGTAATTCTAAAGGAGCTCTGCACAATAAGATTAATTATCCAACAATTTTATTGAATGTGAATTGGATATTTAAACCGTAATAAATCAATAATCAATGTTCACAGAAGGTTGAAACTTTGTCAGAATGCTTTGCAAAGGTCAAAAATTATTGTATGACTTTCAAATGACCTCTAATATCTTCCTGAGCAATTCCCGAAAAATGACCTTGTACGACCTTGACCTTGAAATATGGCAAATAAGTATCGGCGAAACTCGCATAAACACAATCTAGGGTCTATCGGTCAATCAGGGGCTGAATAACAGCCAAAAGAAAACATACCTTTTAGCGAACTTGCCCTGTACTTGTAATTATGCTGTTTGAGTTCTCTCAGTGAAAACAACTGGCACCACGCGAAGGTGGACCTCATCGCCAGTCTGGGCAGTTTTGTTCTCCGAGGTGCCCGTGCCTACCCGGGGCTAGAGCCTATAGGGGAAACGCCTCTCTGATGGCATTTAGGAGGCTTTCAAATGGATGGACCCCATTGTTTCTGCACCAGCGTCTCCACTGGTACTCCACAATGTAATCGGCGAAGTCTTCCGCGGGGATCCTACGATTCCTAAAGAAGACCCTCACTGGGCGCCATGAAGCTTCAATCCGTTGAGTATGAACACCTTCATCGGAGACAAATCTCTCCTGGTGGTTAACCCACTGGTGCTCAAACCCAACAGAACCCAGGCCGCGATATGCAAGCCAACCATCTGTCCTTCTGACCCCTCAGCCACATGCTTCTGAATGAGTGGAATTAGGGTTTGCGCTGTCCGGCTGTTTTCGGGACAGACTTCTAGACGTAAGTCTTGAGAGCCGTCCGCGATCATACCGAGCAGCCAGTGACCCTCGATGACGCGCCCACGATGGTTTTTACGTCGGCCAAATTTAGCCTCGTCGATTTGCACGACGATACCTGGGCCGCCGATCTTTCCACTCCCTTCCTGATGTTCTAGGAAGGCAGAAGTCACGACCTCACGACACCTTACATACATATCGTGTATGGTGTGCCTTGAGCCGACTGATGCTTCAAGCATACTCGTCTCGTAAGAGGCATCCACAGCCCAAGAATACATGAGACGGAGTGCATCTACAACAGGGATCCTTAGTTGTTCGAACCAGGATCCTGTCAAAACACTCCGCTCAGAGGTATGATCGGATGTGTGCCTCTTGTGGTGAGGGCACCTAAACGCTCCGAATGCCCCGCGATCGATGTTCAATCGCATCGGAACTCGGTGCTGACTGCACTCCACAGAAGACCGGACGAGTTGTTGGGATTGAAGCAGACGAATGGCTTCATCACGGCTTCTGAGGAGGTGCTCTAGCCTCGCATGGTTCCATGGAATGGGACCAGCTGCAGAGGACGCAGACGACGAGGAAGAAGAGGAAGAAGATGCCATAAGAATGGCGGTGTTAGTGTGTGT
This sequence comes from Tetranychus piercei, assembly GCA_036759885.1. NCBI lineage: Eukaryota > Metazoa > Arthropoda > Arachnida > Trombidiformes > Tetranychidae > Tetranychus > Tetranychus piercei. The sequence goes on along the minus strand of CM071879.1, from coordinate 29,197,575 downwards.
GTCTGTATGTGTGTGTCTGTTTGTGTGTGTCTCTGTGTGCGTAAGTGTGTGTGTAAGTGTGTGTGTAAGTGTGTGTGAAAGTGAGTTTGTATGATAGGTTGAGCAAGAGTGGGTTTTTGTTATACTTACCCCACATAATACTCAAGAATTCAGGTTTTGATCTAAAATCCGATTTTAACAAAATTTGCCTATATGTGGTACACAAATGACCTATTGTAATACTGTTGCATTAACCAATGTACAAAATTGGATATGTCAACCAAAGAGCCATCTAACCTGACTGAAATACTCTAAAAGGGGTGTGCATAACCTAACGGCTTCCAAAACGGTACGCCAGGGGGCGACGGGCGCTTGGGTAGGGCACCCCCACCCCCCTTTTCGAGGTTACGGTGGTGCGAAGCGCCATTAGTGTGCGTAGAAAATTGCGCCCTCTATCGAATGATGTACCATGTGCGCATGTATCTATTCTATATCACGAGATATCAGCTACTTCCGGTATCTCCGGAAGTACGAATTTCCGGGCAAACAGACTTCATAAATCGAAATCTCGCGCCAAAATAAGTATATACACAAAGTTTCATCAAGATCAGAGGGGGGGGCTAATGTGCACTCTTACCCTAATTAATTTATAATCTTCTAGCAGTAAAATATTAGCTTTAGACCTATCCTATGAGCTGCGCAGTAGTTGAAATATTTTCTTAAGGATATGATGATAAAAAGTGGGGCAGTCAATGAAAACAGTGAAAGAAACCAGTTTTTTTTGTTCTTACCTTTCCCTACCTCATGTAGGTAGGGAAAGGCCCTGATTGGCTACGTTTTGGTAGTTCGGCCATTTTATGAGGGAGAAGATTTTCTCCCTCATGTTGCATAAAATGGCCGACTTTCTCTTTGTTTGGTGCCAATATTGGACCCCGCGGAAGCCCTGTCCGGATTAAGTTTGCATTATATCTCAACTTAACCCGTGAACTTAAAATATCGTTAAACTATCATCGACAACCTAACTTAACCCGTGAACTTAAAACTATTGTTAAACTGTAACTATCTCAACTTAACCCGTGAACTTAAAATATTGTTAAACTATCATCGACAACCTAACTTAACTTGTGAATCTCAAAACTATTGTTAAACTATAACCATCCTAACTTAACCCGTAAATCTCAAAACTATTGTTAAATTGTAACCATCCGCACTTAACCCGTGAATCAAATATTGTTAAACAGTAACCATCTCAACTTAACCCGTGAATCTCAAATATTGTTAGACCGTAAATAAAATTCATTTCGTGGCAATTTTGGCACCCGCGCGGGGATTCGAAGTCTAACTGTTCAAAGTTAAGTACTTTACACTAAATTTTTACTTCATATTAACCTAAGACATGCTATATTATCAGTGATGAATAAGTTGATTATATTAAACAATTCACAATCTATAATGAAAGAAATGAAATAACGAGGAATGCTATAATCTCATATCTGTTCTACTAAGATTAATATTGAAATATAATGAGTGAATAGTTTTAATGAATAATGCACAATATCTTACTGACTTAAGAAACCCAATAATGAGTGATGAATAAAACTGAATTGATAAGACTAAACTGAATCAAATAATAAACTGAACTGAGCTAGTATAAACTGAATTAACTCTCGAATGAAATTAATTGAATCGAATAAATTAATTGTATTGAACTAACTGATTGAGTCGAATCAATTAAGATAATCGAAACTGAAATAACTGAACGTATTAGCCGAACTGAATTCATTAATTAATTTGATGGACTAAGGAATTGAATTAACTAATTCTATTGAATCAAATTAACTGATTTGAATTAGTAATAGTGAATTGAAGCAACCGATTAAACAAAAATAAAACGGACTAGTTGATTAACTGATGATCAGCCCAACTACATTGATAATTTTAATTGATATTGAAATAGTTATTCAAATCTTCCTACCTTTTAGTATTTTAATAATATCTGTATATAAATTAATCAACCTCATTCTAATAAATTAAACCCGGTGATTGGGATGATTTAACTCAATGAGTTGAATTGATGTACCAAACTATTGAGTTTCAAAAAATAAAACCTGAATAAACTGATTTGAGTTAAATAGGTTGACTAAACCTAATAAGGAAATAACCTCAATCAACATTTAAATTGAATAAAAGAGGTCAACTAAATGCACCGACCAAGTTAATGCAATAGAATTAACTGAACTGAATTAACTAATTGAATTGAATTAACTGAACTGAATTAACTAATTGAATTGAATTGACTAAACTGAATTAACGTATTGAATTGAATTAACTGAATTAACTAAACTGATTAACTGTAGTGAACTAAAAGGAGCAATGGAAATTAATTAAACTGAACAACAGAACAACAATTAAACAGAGTAACAAAATAAATTGAGTGGATTTACTGATGATCAGTCCAACTACAGTAATCTTCATTGATATTGAAATAGTTACTCAAGTCTTTCTACCTTTAAGTATCTTATTAACTATTATATGCAATTTGATCAACTTCATTCTAACAAATAAGAAACCCGGTGATGGGGTATATTGATTTGCTCGGTGATGAGTAAATAAGAAAGATGTGTAAAACATTTTGCTGCATTCTAATTTTAACCTTTTGGATTTTCGTTGGGGTTCTAATATGGAAGACAAAGTTTATGAACTTAAACTAACTTCGTATAGTTTAGCAGAAGATTTAGAAACAGAAAAAAACTACTTCACTTATACCATTAACGAATCCAGTATTAAAGTAATAGTTCTAATCACAATTATTTCACCAATATTCATAATCATTTATAAAATTATCACTGATATTCAGTATATTGTATACAATATATCATCAGCCGGTTTAAGCAAATAAAACCGAAAATGTCCGAAACAGAGGCAAAAGTAACTAGCATGACTAAAAGTCTAAAGAACGCCAACAAGTGAATCAGTTTATCCACATCAGCACTTCTCAGGAGATAATGAAGGAGAAGATTTGCTTGAATGGTTAGACTCATTTGAAGCTGCTGCTGCTGCTTTAGAATGGGATGATGAAACTAAATTAAAGGCTCTTCCAGCCTATCTAAATGGAACTGCAGCAAAATGGTACAGATGCTGTATTAAACTTTGAAGAAAGAAGAAATGCCTTCCACTTTTGATGCACTACAAGAAAAGATGGTTAAGGGTTTAGCCCCTTCAAATTATAGAAGCAGTTTAATGCGAGAATTAAACGAGAAAAGGCAACAGCCTGGTCCAGTCAGCTTTTGCCTATGCTTATGACATACGAGATTTATGTCGCAAAATTAATCCAGATATGAACGAATATTTAGTTCACAGTTTTATCAATAGAGGATTAAATCCAGCAGTTAAGACTAGAATGGACCTATTATCCACTAAGGAAAATTTAAAATTTTGACACTAGATTATCCCATGCCGAAAGATCGGTGGGAGAAATAAAACTATTAGAAATAGTGGTGAGGATCATCCTCCACATAAACAGATCAGTTCCTTAACAGAACAACTTTCTAATTTAGCTGAACAATTTGAATGTTTTCAGATGAATTTAGAAACACGAGAAGAGAAAGAGATTACAGCCGAAATGAAAACCGATTTAGGCAAACAACCTACCAATATCAGGCTCCTCAAAATCAACCAAGTTATCAACACCAACAGTATCAAAATCAGCAGTATCAAAACAGGTACCAGCCTAGATACCAGCCCCCACATATGCACACTGAACCAAAACGAGTGAATTTTACTCCAAATGAGAACGCAATGAATTTAAATCAAAGTTTACACTGCTACCAGTGCAATGGTGTAGGGCACAAGAAAACTGATTGCCCTAGTAGACCAAACCGCTCCAAGAGGAACAGGTTGGTCAAAAGAGTCTAATCTTGGAGAATCTTGGCGTTCTCCCCGTTCTTCTCGAAGGCAAGACTATGAAGAACAACCACAGACTTCTTCTGGTTATCGAAGAAGGGGTTACACCCCCGATAAGAATTTTAAGTAAATCTCCTCCGAGATCTATGCGACCCCCAAGAGAGGAATCACCAAACCCTTCTTCAACTCCTACTTCATCACGTAGACGATATCGATCACCAAGTCCTAGAGCTAGACGTAGATCTAGATCAAGATCTAAATCTCCGAGCAATGAGAAGAAAACTAAAGTGGTAAAAACAGTTTATCGAGAATATTTAGAAGAAGACGATGATGACGGTGATGTCAGAAGACAAGTCCTATCGATTATTAGTAAGATTAAGAGAAACAGTAGCAAAGATTTAACTTTTGCTAAAGTGAAAATAAAAGGCAAAACTGTTGAGTGCCTTGTAGACACAGGATCAGAGATTACCATTCTCACTAAGGAAGTATTCGTTAAGCTTGATTTAGACTATTATAAGTATAGAGGACCAACAAACTAACAGCAGGAAATACTCCTTTAAATATTTTAGGAGAATCTTATCAAACTGTTATCATTTATGGACACTTTGAATGAAGTTGAAATAAAAACACCAATAATAATTTTAATCAACTACCTTGTAACCTTAAAGGAATACTAGGTTTCAATGGTTTACAAAAGGGAAAATTCTGGATTGATTGCTCAAATGC